>CABHPP010148634.1:0-28595 GCA_902168425.1 Peromyscus attwateri
GAAGAGATCAGAACCCTCCCGATCACTCACTTCCCACCTCTGAACACAGAAGCCCCTGGAGACAGGACCTTCGATACCTAAGCTGTTGGGAGGACATTTCAAATTCAAACTATAATAACTCATCTGCGGTGAATGACCACACCAATCTAAATTCAGCTACCCAGCTACCTAGCCAGCTTGTCACAGCTTTTAACACTCAAGTCGTTTCTAAATTTTAGTGTGAGACCTTCCACTCAGAGGCACAAGTATAGACTGAATCTGTGTAGCGGTTTAAATTCTAAGACTTTGGGTCCAAAACTTGAAGATAAACTCTTAGCGTTTTATAAATAGAGAGATTTACACATGGTAAAGGTCAACAGACCCTGCTTTGCCCGATCCCCCTCCCTGCAGAATCCTAGCTTCTTAGATATTTGCACCTTTACCAACTATGATTTGAATGAGAATGTCTCCCATTGGCTCATGGATTTGAACACGTGGTCTCCAGTTGGTGGTGCTGTTTGGAGGGAAGCTTAGGAGGTATGATCTTATGGAAACATGTCCCTGAGGTGGGCTTTGAGAGTTTAAAGACCACGTCATTTCCTCTCTGCTTTGGGCTTGTGGTTTGAGACGAGACCTGTCAGCTTACTGCTGCAGCCTCCCTGCCTGCCAGCTGCCATGGCTCCCCACTCTGATGGTGATGGACTCTAATCACACTGGAACTGTAAGTCTGCATCAGCCCTTTCTCTTGCTGTGGGATGTTCTGTATGGCAAATGTGTTGCTAATAAAACACTGATTGGCCAGTGGCTAGGCAGGAAGTATAGGCGGGACTAACAGAGAGAATAAAAAGAACAGGAAGGCGGAGGGAGTCACTGCCAGCCGCCACCAGGACAAGCAGCATGTAAAGATGCCGGTAAGCCACGAGCCATGTGGCAAGGTATAGATTTATAGAAATGGATTAATTTAAGATATAAGGACAGTTAGCAAGAAGCCTGCCACGGCCATACAGTTTGTAAGCAATATAAGTCTCTGTGTGTTTACTTGGTTGGGTCTGAGTAGCTGTGGGACTGGCAGGTGAAAGAGATTTATCCTGACCGTGGGCCAGGCAGGGAAACTCTAGCTACACTCTAATCACACTGGAACTGTAAGTCTGCATCAGCCCTTTCTCCTAGATGTTACCTTGGTCATGGTGTTCTATTGCATTAGTAGAAAAGCAATAAAACAGCAATGTGAATTGTCTGGTCTCCAGCAGACTGCCACATGAGGCTGGCTGGGTTCTTGACAGAGGAAGTTGGGAGGATTTGAATGGTGGCTCTAGAACATTCTGCTTGCATGAGTCAGTGTGGACAAGTCAGACCCCTGTGCTGACGGTGGTATTTGTGGGATTCTGGCTCCCAGAGTCTGGTGGGCACAGACAAAGGGGTGTGCTGCCAGCTGCTGTCCTTGGGGATCAGTTCCCTGTGATCTGGGATTCCCTGGCTCAGTGAAAGACCCTTGGTTCTACCAGGCTCTGGGCAATAGAGGAATCGCCCCTTAGGAGAGCCTCCTAGAGCTGCAGGGCCAGGAAGGAAGTGAACCAGCATGCCCTTGACTGTCCTGTGTTCTCACAATAGTTCCTTTACCGTGGGAAGCTTTAATTACAACTTTGAAACTCAGAGAAAGGTTCTTGTTGACAGACAGGGAAACTGAGGCTCACTCATGACAATGGCCCGGCTGGAGATCAAACAGCTGTTAAGAGCTAAAAGGGAATTCTGGCTTTCTCTCTCCTTTCTCTGGTCTCTGTCATGCTCTTCAACGGCCTTGACTCATGAGGACCCTCGAAAGTTATTTGAAGGTCACCTTCGTGGTGGATAGCTGGTATCAAAAGACATTTAGGGGCTGGGGTGATGGCTTTGTCACTAAAGGACTTGCCACACAAGCGTGAGGACCTGAGTTTGGATCCCTATGCAAAAAGCCAGGCATGCCAGAGAGCACCCATGATCCCAGCACCAGGAGGTAGAAACAGGTAGATCCCTGAGGTTGGCCCACAGCTAGTCTAGCTGCATGGAAGAGCTCCAGGGGGAGGGCTGGCGGGATGACTCAGTATAGGTAAAGGTGACTGTTACCAAGGCTAGCAGCCTGAGTTTGATTCCCGGAACTCCCATAGCGGAAGGCAAGAACCAACTTTTGTAATTACCTTCTGACCTACACTCATGCGCCGTGGCTCAGGCCCGCACACAAACCTGCGAGCATACACCACATACAACAATAATTTTAAGGGCATTTAATTTGCATAATGTAAGTGGCTATGGAGATGACTGTAAAATACTGTAGTATAAGTCACAGGAAGCAACCCGGGCACTCACAGACACAACTTAAAATCTCTGTAAGACTGGGTAAGTGTAGGCGCCAAGAGAGTGAGAGTCTTCAGCTTTTGTCTTGAAATTTGTTTACACTAAAGGGTGCAGAGTGGGGATGGCAGACCTGTAGCCTCAGCCCTCGGAAGAATACAGAAGAATCACAAGTTCAAAGTCATCTTCATCTACATAGTGAGCTCAAGTCCAGCCTGGGATACATGAGACCCTATCTCAGAAAACAAAAATCCGTGGTATTCATGTCACCCCTCTCCCCTCCTTTTACATAGTATTTTTATTAATTTAAAATTTTCGTATAATGTATTTTGATCTTATTCATTCCTCCTCCCCTGCTCCCCCCAGACCCACCCTCCTCCACCCTTACCTTCCATCCACCTAGCTTTCTCCACCACATCATCATCATCATCATCATCATCATCATCATCATCATCATCTTCCTCCTCCCTATCTTCCTCCTCTTTCTCCTTCTTTCTAGTTTGTGTTACCCAACTGCCCCAGGGAGTGGGGCCTTCCCTGGAGTGTGTTTGAACTATCAGGGGTTATGCCATTAAAGAAAACCGACTCTCCCTCTCCTAGGCAGCTATCAGTTGCCAATAGCTAGCTCCTCAGCTGGGGGGGGGGGCGGGACTTCTTCCCCCTCCCCCCCCCTCAACCCCATGCTGAGATTTTATCTGGCTTGAGCTTGCAAGGTCTTGTATATGCTGTCATAACCAATGTGAGTTCATACGTGCAACTGCCTTTTATCCAGGAAAACAGCTTCCTTGTAGTTATCCACTGCCTCTGGCTCTTATAATCTTCCGCAAAGATCTCTGAGTCTTGAAGGAGGGGGGGCAGGTGTTGTAATATGAACATCCCGTTTAGGGCAGTGCATTCCGTAGCCTCTTAAGCTCTGCATGTTGACCAGCTGAGGGTCTCTGTGTTCATTGCCGTCGACTACAAGGAAGCTTCTTGAAAGAGAGCTGAAAGACACACGGATCTCTGGGTGTAGCGATGAGTCATTGGGAGTTGTTTTTTTTTGTTGTTTTTCGAGACAGGGTTTCTCTGTGTAGCTTTGCGCCTTTCCTGGAGCTCACTTGGTAGCCCAGGCTGGCCTCGAACTCACAGAGATCCGCCTGCCTCTGCCTCCCGAGTGCTGGGATTAAAGGCGTGTGCCACCACCGCCCGGCTGGGAGTTGTTTTAATACCATGTCCATTTAGCTGAATAATAGTGCCGCCACCACTGCCCGATTCTTAATAAAAACACATGGAAATGAAAGGTCATACAGACCGTCACTTAAACGCAGATGTGGCTAATTCAGAATTCTCAAAAATAAACATAGAGTATAATCTGTTCTCTGTGTTTTCTCTTTAGTAGAATTTTCAGAGCAGTTTTTTTTTTTATTTATTTACAGAGAAATTAAAAAGAAAGTACAGAGGAGTCTAATATCCCCCCCATGCCTTGTCTGCACTCACTCAGCCTCCCAGGCTGTCAACATCCACAAGCAGTATGAAAACATCCACAGTACTTTCCACCTGAACACCATTGTTCGTTTGGACGTGCTGAATGTCATGGGTCCGTTGCCACTGCATTATACACGGAGGTTTCAATGCCTTGAAATCCCTGTCCGCTTTGCTCATCCATCTTCCCCCTCCCCCAACTCCTGGCAACCCAGGATGATTCTCTGTCCTCATAGTTTTGCTTCCCTATGGAATATCGTGGGATTTTTTTTCAGAGTGGCTTCTTTCCCTTGGTAATGGCCATGTAAGTTTCTCGCACATCTGTGTGTGGCTCTATGACTTTCCCCCACTACACAACGGTACTGTCCGGTTAGACTACCATCTATTCACTCACTGCAGGACAAATCAGTTGCCATCAAGTTTGGACTATCGCGAGTAGAGTCACTACAGACCATCTGTGTTGAGTTTTTATGTAAACATTTAAATCTGGGTAGACACCAAACTAGACACAAACTAGAGTCACCTGGGAAGAAAGGACCTCAACGGAGGCCTTGCCTCCATCAGGTTGGCCTGTGGGCAAGTCTGTGGAGCATTTTCTTGATTGCTCACTGATGGAGGAGCGCTCAGCCCACTGTGGTTGGTACCATCCTTGGGCAGGTGATCATGGCTTGTGTAAGAAAGTAGGTTGAGCAAGGCATGGGGAGCAAGACTTTAAGCCATGACTCCACATGCCCTCTGCTTCAGGTCCTGCCTCAAGGTTCCGGCTTGATTTCCTGTCCTGACTTCCCATGGTGATGGACTGTGATGTGGAAGTGGAAGTCAAAGAGATCCCGGCCTCCCTTGCTTTTGGCTTATCAGGGCAATAGAAAGCCTGCTAGAACACGATTATTTAAGCCTGCCGTGAGAGTGTGTTGGGTTTTGCAAGAAACTCGTCTTTGAGACGGCAGTAGCGCTTAACATCCTCACCACAGTGGATGAGTTCCTGCTTCCTATGCCCTCCTCAGCAACCTTCTGTGGTTGGCACTCTCAGTTTGGGATATTTTTAATAGTTGCACAGTGTATCTCACTGTTTCAATTTGCAATTCCCAGGGTTGAAAGATGATTAAAAGTGCATGCTGCTCTTTCAGAGGAGCAGAGTTCAAGTTGTAATGCTCTTGTTGTACAGCTCAGGCACCTGTACATACATGCGCATACGTACACAGACACGCACATATACATAACATTTGATAACAAAAAAATCATTTTTACTTCCAGTCCCCTAATGACTTAATGTTAAATGGCTATCCCTGGATGACCTTGCCATTTCTAAGAGAATTTAAATATTTGCTTCTTAGACTAGTCAAAGGCGGGGACACAGATCTGATGAACTTTCTCTTTGCCTCATACCTGGAACGGGCCATTCCACTCCTCTGTGACTCAGATAGACCACTCTGGCCCTCATTCCTTACAGAAAATGAAGCCCGGATCTTCTGCTTGGATGAATGGGACTTGAGACAGAAGCTTACTGGGTGCCATTCTGACTCTTGGAGCAGAAAGAGCATGCATCACTTAAAAAGGAATTATCTTGTGTCAATATTTAAAAAAAAAAGACACTATAACCCCTGCTCCCCCTAAATCTTCTGCAAAGAAGAAATGGGTTAAAGTGAAGACAAATAAAATCTTGACTTTTCTCTATGGACAAGCATCAGGGGTTTGTACAACAGCGGCACGTTCCAAAAGGCAAATTGTTCGACAGATTCAAAAAAACAATTAAATTACGTAGTTAGTGAAAGATCTGACTGATGCCCAGAGTGGTCCATGCCCTGGCACCAGGAGACAAAGACACTTACTGGCCATATGTGGTGGTGTTAATACATTTGTCCTGTCCGTCCCTGCCCAAAGACCCGTCACACCCTGGAAAGCCCCCGGAGACAGACGCGGGAAGCCCTGCGCCATCCCCCTGCTATGTTAAAAATGTGCGCCTATTTTCCCAAGCATGCTTCGATTAAAGAGAGCACATCTGTTTTAAGTCCCCCTTTTATGAAAATTACTGTGCTTCCTCTGCATGCTTATCTTTTAATTTTGAAATTCTTTGTAGCAATAACTCAAGATAATAACCAACCATATTTCTGGCCCCTTTAAAAAATAAAGGAGGGGGGGATGGGAGGGAGAAAGAAAGAGGCAGTGTGTCATTTTTGAGCTTTGAACTCCAGGTTCCGATCCTCCCCCTTTGGGCTCAGGGCCTCTTCATTTGCGTTTAGAAAGGAGAAGCCCCCTGGATTATGCTGCCAGCCTCCGGGCCGCGGCAGACAGGCCCAGCTTGAGACTTGGGACTATTCATCACGCCCCCGGCAGGGGGGAGCCTTCCTCTCTTCCCCAGCTCATCAGAGCCGCTCGGCTTCCTTTTCCAGACTCTCTGCCCCACCCCCAGCCCTTCCCACAAGTCTCTCACTGGAGGGATGACTGCTTCAACGCCTTGCACCTCGGGCCTCCAGGCCGGCACACACCCGACACCACACCAGATCACAGCTTGACACCCCAAGCTCCCACCCAGCTAGCATCTTTGTTTTGAGTAATTCAATGAAGGCAGAGTTTTTTTTTTTACAAATTGTTCTTTGATTTTTCAACATTTTTTGTTTTTATTTAATGTGTCTGGGTTTTGCCTGCAGGTCCGCATGGACCACACATGGCATGCAGTGCCTACAGAGTCCAGAAGGGGGCATCAGATTCCCCTGAAACTGGCACTACAGCTAATTGTGAGTCTCCATGTGGGTGCTGGGAATGAAACCCGGGTCCTCTGTAAGAGGAGCCAGCGCTCTTAGCCACTGAGTCATCTCTCCAGTTCCATATCTGTCTGCTTTATTTATTTATTTATTTATGTTTTATCGAGACAGGGTTTCTCTGTGTAGCTTTGCGACTTTCCTGGAACTCACTTGGTAGCCCAGGCTGGCCTCGAACTCACAGAAATACACCTGCCTCTGACTCCTGACTGCTGGGATTAAAGGCGTGCACCACCACCGCCTGGCTTCTTTCTACTTTTAAAGAGTGTGTTTTGAGAAACTTTTAAACTGTGTGTGAGTGTGTGTGTGTGATGTGTGCATATAGGTGTGTGCATGCCATAGTGCGGACGACTTTGTGAAGTTGCTTCTCTCCTTCCATCTTTACGTTGGTTACAGGGATCGAACTCAGGTCCTCAGGAGTGTATGACCAGTGCCTTTTCCACTGAGCCATTGTGCCAGCCCTAAACTATTGCTTAAATCCCAGGTCCTCCTCAGGGTGAATTTACCCCGCCTCACTTCTTGCTCTAATTTGCCATCTCCAAATAGCATGGAAGGACAGGGAGGTGCTCAGTGGGTGGGGTGGGTGGTGGTGCACGGCTGTAGTTCCAGAACTTGGGAGCTGAGGTACAGGGAAAGCCAAGAGACCTAGGCTAGCCTGGGCTACGGCGTGGGATGCTGTTTTCACTTCCCAAAGAGAGATGGCTAGAGGAGAAGGGAGCACACTGGGAAACTGTCTAGAAATGTTTGTCAGGAATGGAAAGAGAGCTGGGCTCCGGGAAGACTCAAGTAGATGAATGTTCTGACCAACCCACCTCCTGGTAGCCAGAGCCGCGTTCCAGGCCCCGCCTCTCCCACTCTGGGAATGAAGACAGAGACTTTTTCTACAGGGCCTGTGATATCTACCACACCCAATGTCTGTCTGTCTGTCTGTCTGTCTCTCTCTCTCTCTCTCCCCACTCTGTCTCCCTAGCTCCCTCTGCCTCTCCCCCCTCTCCTTCCCTGCTCTCTCCCTCCCCACCACCACCTCTTTGGGCACCAGGCATGCACCTGGTAAACATACATACATGCAGGCAAAACACTCACATACGTAAAATAAATATTTAAGGAAGTCGGCCAGGCAGCGGTGGCTCACGCCTTTAATCCCATCCCTCAGGAGGCAGAGGCAGGCGGATCTCTGTGAGTTCGAGGCCAGCCTCGGCTACAGAGCGAGACCCAGGACAGGCAGCAAAATTACACAGAGAAACCCTGTCTCAGGGGGAAAAAAAAAAGAAAGAAAGAAAAAGAAAGTCGAAAACCTCAAATGTTCTCATATACCCAAATGACAAAGGCCTTGTCTCCTGTCAACCATCTTTGCCATCCAGAAGAGAAAAGATTATTTTGGATTCCCAGGTCTGTTGGATGAGACAGAGAAGCAGAGCGCATGCAAACTTTTACAAAGTATTAATTAGGCCGCTTCAGCGTGAATCCTCCCACGGTTTCCCACTAGTCACTTGGGTGAATGTTATTTGTCGTCATTACACACGGCACTTCCCACAGTCCCTCAGCTGTGCCTACAGAAGTCCTCGGCTGCTCTGCCCACCCCCCCCCCCCCCCCCCATGCAGAATGGTGTCATATGTGAAAAGTCTCCAGCCTTCCTGAGTCACATCTTGAAACAGGGTAGAGAGATGGAAAACTCAGGGGACGTGGGAAGGAAAAGGAGCCCTCACCTGGAGTCTAGCTGAAGCCACGGGAGGATCACGATTCCAGCACAAGGGACAGAAATTGCTGCCGTTTGCCAACGTGGAGAAATATTCCTTTCATATGGAGTTGTTTCAAATCAGAACATGAAAGCAAGAGGGTGGGAGTGCGGTTCAGTGGGTAAGAGCACTAGCCGCTCTCCCAGAAGACTTGAATTCTAGCCCCAGCACCCACACAATGGCTCACGATCATCTGTAACTCCAGTTCCAGGGGGAATTTAGCGCCCTCTTCTGGCCTCCATAGGCACTGCATGTAGGCAAAACCCATAAAATAAAAATAAAGTTTGTAAAAATAAAAGGGGGCTTTAAATGGCTCAGTGGTTAAAAGCATTTGTTGCTCTTCCAGAGGACCTGGGTTTGGTTCCTAGCACCCATATTGGGTGGCTTACACCTTAACTGCAGCTCCGGGGGATCCAATGCCCTCTTCTGGCCTCTGCGGGTACTACACACACACAGCATCCACTCACACAAACACATGTGCATAAACATAAAAATAATTTTTTCAAAAGAATATTAAAATAGTACTGGATGCTCATGATGGCCTCAGTGTCCATGACAAAGTGTGGCTTTTCTCTCTTCTCAGATATAAATCTGGGATTTCCCACATAGGAACCCACATTTACAAAGGAAAATAATGTCTTTAAGGGTTTATTTTTCTTTATGCGTATGAGTGTTTCATCTGCATGCATGTGTACCACGTGTGTGCCTGGTGCACGAGGACAGAAGAGGGCACCAGACATCCTGGAATTGGAGTTATCTTGTCTTGAAGTCGTCGGCATGTAGGTGCTGGGAACCGATTTCAGATCCTCAGCAAAAGCAGTCAGAGTTCTGAATCACTGAGCTCTCTCTCCAGCCCCATGAAAGATAATGTTTTCACCTCATTATGTGACCCTTGAGGCCCATGGTTTTATCTTATCAGATTGCAATCCTATCTGACACATCTCCAGAATCTTCCTAATATCTCTTTTATTGAGATATTAGGAAGAGAGAGAGAGAGAGAGAGAGAGAGAGAGAGAGATAGAGAGAGAGAGAGAGAAGGGAGGGACTTAGAAACTCTTTGAATAGTGTTGTTCCCAAAGCTTCTAGAATCCTCTTTGCAACTGCACACAAGGGAGCTTGATGAGCCTACACTCATGCTTGGATACATCTTATGAGAGAGTTTTCCAGCACGAGGGTATCTTAGCAGTCGGGAGCCGAGGAATACCACAAAGTCACACCGTGCCACCAACCTCACATAAGAGATTTACTGGGGAGAAACACAGAATGGCGAAAACCGAGACAGCAGCGGGTTGAGCGGAGAGGGTAGGCGTTTGATAGGATTTTTGGGGCATGCACAGTGAGCTAGTGGAAGAGTGTAGTATGGTCGGAAGTATTGTTTGTCCGTTAACCCTGAGTCATGGCAGTGTGAATTTCCAAGTCCTGGATTCAGGGACAGGCCAGGGGCAGGGTGATTTTCTTCTGGCCTCTTATCCTATATTTTATCCTTCCTCCCAAGCCCCCTCCCCCTTTTATCAACTCCCATGCTTTAAACCTATGTTAAGATTTTGTTTTGTTTTGTTTTGTTTTTCGAGACAGGGTTTCTCTGTGTCGTTTTGGAGCCTGTCCTGGCTCTCACTCTGTAGCCCAGGCTGGCCTTTAACTCACAGAGATCTGCCTGGTTCTGCCTCCCAAGTGCTGGGATTAAAGGCGTGCGCCACCACCGCCCGGCTAGATTTTTTTTTTTTTAATTAAATTTCAGCTCTGCTTCATGCTAGCCAGGCCTGAAATTCTTCTCTGCGGTGAAGTCTCCAGCTTCACCTGAGTAGAGGTCTCTTGAGAGAATGTCTCTCTCAGGCTATCGCAAGCTGTACACAGCAGGAATAGAGAGCCCTGTCTCTACACTGCGTTCCTGCTGCTGATATGCCCTGATAAGTAAAAATAATGCCCCGGTAGTGAGTAACTCCACCGATGCAATGTCAGATTAGGCCAAATTAATAAATCCAGGTTTTAATCTGAGCAAGGAAGGCGTTCCCAGGTGGGCTCAGAGGAAGAGGTGGAACCACCAGGCAAGTCTATGGAGCAGGAAACCACAAAAAGGAGAAACCATGGTGCAAGGTGGACCTTAATTGCTCTGTAGGCGTGGTCTTTGAGCAGCTCTCAGGGAGAAGCCACCGATTAGCTCGCTGGGGTTTGGAATGGGTCCCAAGCGGGAGTTCCCCAACATCCCTGTCTCTGGATCACATCTAGTACAAAGGTAGGCACCCCACAGGTTGCGTTGCTTAGAGGATGATCCCAAAGACGAAACGTGGGCACATTCCATGTAGACAAGACATCACGTATCGTGTGTGTGTGTGTGTGTGTGTGTGTGTGTGTGTGTGTGTGTGTGTGTAGGCCAGATGACACTGGGTGTCATTCCTCAGGAGACATTCACCTTGCTTTTCCAGACATTATCTCACTGACCTAGGGTTCAACAGATAACTAGCCAGCCAGTGAGCCATGCCAGCCAGTCAGCCATAGGAATTCTTGCAAGTGTGTACCACCATGCCCAGCTTTTTACACTGGTTCTGGGGGATCATACTCAGGTTCGTTCTCATGTTCAAATTGCAAGCACTTTACCAAAGGAGCCATCTCCTGGCTCCAGGAAGTAAGAGTTTACTGAGGTAAAGAGAAAGGCTTGTGTGGCCATCCTCACACTCCTTACCTGCTTGCTCTTTCTTATCTTGCTCCTTGGCTTCTAGAAGCTGAGGTGGCTGGCTCCAGATCCCCTCTTGGCTCCACAGTCTTCCGTGTGTTCCCTTTCCTATGTACACAGCCCTGTGTCTCTGTTACTGTACCCACCTTCCGGTACTGCCCCCCTGTGCCAAGCTCCGGCTCATCTGGAACAGTGATGTTGCATTCCCGTCTCGACCCTCCCTGATCCCACTGTGCCCACACAGGCTCATCTGGGACAGTATTGTGGCACTCTGGATCTTCCTGTCAGAGGACATGACCCCCAGAGCAAAACGACCTCCGTCTTCATCAAATCAGCTGTGCCCTGAGTGGGCTTGTGGACAGTTCATATCCCCTCAGAGAAGGTCACTGGGCCCTCACCTAAGGTTCCAGCTGCTCTCTCCTGTTCCTCTCAGCCATTCATGTGTGAGTCTGCCTTAACTGTTCCAGGCTTTGGGTCTCAGGAGGTGTTAGAACACACAGAAGGTTAACGGAGGGGCGTGTGTCTGCTCCATCCCTGCAGTTATGGGGACGTCATGATTCACACGCAGGACTTATTGTGGTTGCTTTAGGGTCCCCCACATTCCTGTCAGTAAAAAGAGTAAAAAGAGTGTGTGTGTGTGTGTGTGTGTGTGTGTGTGTGTGTGCTCTTTTTCCTTCCTGGTCCACTGGCTCATCCTTCTCACAGCCACAGAGTAGCCTGAATCCCTTTAGGCTTCCCTCAGACATCACCTTCTCAGCAGGAACACATACATCCTCTGATCACACTTCCGACTCACAGCACCCTGTCCTTGGTCCCCTCCCTACCACTTCCCTCCTTTTTCTATTGTCCCACTTCCCTGACTGGGGTCAGAACTTTGAACAGCAGCTCTTGCTCACCAAGGACCCTCATGAGGCCAATGAACCAATGAGCTACCCCACAGTGGGCCAGGACACAGGTAAGCACCAGCTCCGACCACCTAGAGAACAGAGCTGAGAAAGTATGTCTGCTCCCACTGAGGTCATACCCACTCTGGAAAGACCATGCCCCTTCTCACTGAGGCCATAGTCCTCTGCAAAGTGACTGGCAGATGGAACCCCAGGTGGGCGCTTGCTACCTGCTCCTGGGACCTCTAAGTACCAAAGTCTGACTCCCAAAGCAACAAATACAGCTGCAGATTGAGGCTTGCAGAAAGCTGACATATTCTTAGCCCAAAACCACCCACAGATACTTTCAAAGTTTAATCACCGTGATGAACTAAACAAGTGTCTTCGGTTGGAAGAAGAAAAAAAGTCTCGTCATGGTGACTACTCTCTTCTCAAAAATGAGGAGAGTTCCATGAGGTATTTGGAGGTCTCATTCCTAATTTAGCTATTCTGATGAGTACCCACCCATCTTATGAAGATGAATTATCCTTTTCTATAGAACCTCTGCAATCAAATGTTTTTTAAATTTTATTTTTTATATGAATGTGTCTCTCTCTGCCTCTCTCTGCTCCCCCCTGCCGTGTGTGTGTGTGTGTGTGTGTGTGTGTGTGTGTGTGTGTGTGTGTAGGCACACATGTACATATACCTCATGCATGCAGTATTCTCAAAGGTCAGAAGAGGGCGCCAGATAGCCTGCAACTGGAGTTATGGAGGTTGTAAGCCACTATGTGGGTTCTAGGATTGAACGCAGGTCCTCTACAAGAGGCTTACTTGCTCATACTGCTAAGCCATCTCTTCAGCTCTGAGATCAAATCTTTATTGTATATAATGTAGTTTAATTCATTTGTTTATGTGTATATGTGTGTATGTGCACATGTGTGCAGGTACTCAAGGAGGCCAGAAGAGGGCATCAGATCCCCTGGAGCTGGAGTTTCAGGCAGTTGTGAACCACCAAAAGTGGATGCTGAGAACTGAAACCTGGGTCCTCTGCAAGAGTAACAAGTGCTCTTAACCACTGAGCAACTTTTCCTTCCTTTATAATGTGATATAAGGAATCACACTGACAGGATGATTAATTCTGGACCAGAGTTATTTTTCTAAAATATACAGAACACGAGTGGTATACATTTAAAAACATTCTTTGATGTTTACAAACAAAAAAAAATATTTTATTTCATCGCCTGAGAGGTGATAAAATATTTAGATGTGAGGACTTCAATCAGAGGGTGGAGAGACTCAATGCTACTGTTTTCAAAGGGAATGCTCGGGGCCCCGAGAAGATGTACAACTGGTACAACTTATTGCTCTTGCAGAGGACCTGAGTCCTTGCAGCTCATAGTTCACGGAATTCCAGCTCCAGGTAATCCAATGCCCTCTTCTGGCCCATGTCGTACTGAACTCACATGTACATATTCCCCCTATACACATAGTTAAAAATAAAACAAATCTTAAACAAACAAACAAACAAACAAACAAACAAAGGAGTGCCTGGCGTTAGGGAGAGGGCTCGGCTAATAAAATGCTAACTATGTCATGATAGGGACCTGAGCCTGGACCCTGAGCACCCAGGTAAAAAGCTGGACACAATAGCATGTATCAGTAACCCCAGTTGTTGCAGGGGTGGAGACAGGGGGATCACAGGAGCTCACTGACCAGCCAGTCGAGGCAATCAGTGAGGTCCAGGCTCAGTGAGACTCTCTCTCCAACAGTAAGGTGGAGAGTGATTGAGGAAGCCATCCAGGGTTGATCTCTGGCATACGTGCACACATAAGAACACACACACAAGCGTCTCCATAGAATAAAACATTATATATATATATATATATATATATATATATATATATATATATATAGTCTCCTCCCTGCCCTGCCGAGGACTCTGCATGGGAAAGCAAACACAAATGACCCGACTCAGAAGAGCATAAATCATACAGCCACCAATGGGAACGACCTGACTCTTGTGGGAAATGCCAAGTCTTTGAAGAGATTTCAACAAATACCTTTTAAACAAAGATCTTGGCAGGCTGCATGTAAGGAAATGCATTATTTCCAAGAGGCTGGAGTTTTTCCAATATTTTCATTCATACTCCACGTTCAAAATTTAAAGTTGTCAAGTCTGCACTCTGATGATTGTTTATTTGTGTAGCGGCGGCGGGGCCTGTCATCAGTGTAGGATTTTAGAACAGTTTTAGCCCCACACGAAGCTAGCACGTGTTGGTGAGCCATAACGGCCCATTCTCCCTTCCCCAGACATCTGCCAGGACGGGTTTGCCTCTAAAATGGGCTCAACTCAGCTAGAGGTTTTCAAAGTTCGCCCACTCTATGGCATGTGTATTCCATTCCTTTTCCTGGTTGAAGAATGATCCACCATCTTGCTTAGCCTATTGTCCACGGAAGAACGCATGGGTTGTTTCCACTTTATAGACATGAGAAAAATGTTCAAGCACAAGCCTTTAAGTAGCCAGAGCACTGTCAGTTCCTTTGGATATATACCTACAAGACTAATTGCTGGGTCTCATGGGAATGCCATGCTTTAAAGTTTTGAATGAACTCATAAAGTGTCTTCCAGCGTAACCACCCCGTTTCACAATCAAACTAGTAATGGATGAAGGTCCCAGTGTCCCTTTGCTCCTTGCAAGGGGGCTGTTGTCTGTGACCCTCTTTCCTGCCCCACTCCACCTTCTGGGAGGGTGATGGGACCATTGAGTCAGATCCTAGTGTGACGAATGACCCAAAGCAGGAGGCTTTGTGTGTGAGCTGGGGGTTTGAACTCCCTCAGGTTTTCATGAGTGCCGAGCACAAGCTCTTACACAATGAACATCCTCTGAGCCTCTTACATTGGTTTCAATGTGCACTTCTTAATGACTAATTAGGTTGCTTGATTTAATCTGTTTAAGCCTCTGCCCATCACCCATTTTCAAAAGCTGGGTACATTTGTTCTTTCCTGTGAATGTTACAGAAACATAGAGGCCAAGTCCAAGGCTCCTGTCACATATGTGGCTTCAAAATGCATTCTGGGATTCTGAGAATTCACTTTGTAGATACACACACACACACACACACACACACACACACACACACAAACACATTGGTGTTTTGCCTGCACATATGTCTATATGAGGTTATGATTTCCCAGAGTTACAGACAGTTGTAGACTGCTATACAAGTACTGAGAATTGAACTTGGGTCCTCTGGAAGAGCAATCAGTGCTCTTATCCACTGAGCCATCTCTCCAGCCCCACCTTCTAGCTTTTTGATAGTATATTTTGATGTTCCGATATTTTTTTTTTTTGTAATTTTACCGGGACTCACTTTGTCTTGTTTCCTATCTCCTATGCTTCCCATGTCAGACCTATGAAACCAGGATCTAATCCAAGACCGGGGGCTGGGATGTTTACCTCTTTAATCCTTAGCTGGCATCTTTGCTCCATTTTGGTGTTTGTGGTTGTTAGGGCTAGCACGCTATGGCGTGAGGTTGGGCTGCACCTCCATTTTGTTGATTGTGGGGTTGCTCCTCACTGGGTATTGAAAGGATTAGTCCCCACCTCATTGTGGCACCCTTGAGTATAACGATGCCAGTTCCTATCTAGGCCTCACCCTCGAGCATCCTCCTCATCCATGAGTCCCTTTCCCTGTAACTGGTTGGAGACAGCCTGTTGCCCGTGTGAGAAGCTGTTTGCCTCATACACGGAAGCTGTGCATGCTATTGTCTGGGTACACGTAACTCCCCTTCCTGTCCGCTCTTCAGGGTCCCACTCTGTGTCCTGGGAGGTGGCTGGGGCACTTGCATCTCCTCCTAAGGCTAATGTGACAAATGGCCACAAACCAGGCTTGGAATGACAGAAATTTACCTTTCCACAATACTGGGGGTCCGAGAACCGTGGTATCAGCAAAGGCCCCCGGAAAACTCTGGGTTTCCTGCTTTTTGCAGACTGTCGGGGAAGGGGTGTCCTGGAAATTCAAGGTGGTCTTCTCCCAATAAGTTTCCACACTCCAACCTTCATCTCCGTCTGCATGTGACCCTTTCCTCGGTGTGTCTGTCTGTGACTTCTCCCTTTAAGTCCATCTGCTTCAGGGCCTGCCTGAAGATAGTTGTTAGTAATTATACCCGTGAAGATCGTTTCTGAATAAGCCCGGCCACCCTGAGATTGTGTGTGGACATGAATGGAGGCGGGGAGAGGCTCCCGATCAGGCCCCACCCAGGCTCTTTGGTAGAACTGATTCCAGCTGTGCTCATCTATCACCGGCAGCTGCTGGGATCAGGGACAGAGCCCTTTTGGGAGGATTTCTCCCTACCCCTATCAACTCCGGCATCCACAAGGTTTGGCTGTGACCTGGTGAGCCAGCTCCTTGCCTTCCTCTTCTTCCCCAGATCTGGGGACAGTGCCAAACCCATTGTTATTTGTCCCTGGATGCTCAGCTCCCTCTTGCTGTCTCCCTGACCTCTTTGAGGAAAACCCTTATTAAAAGACAACCACGGAACCACCTGAAGGGAGTCTGTTTTCCCACTGGGCTTCTGATTGAGTCAGTGATTGCGGCTGCTTTGCTATGTACAAGAGATAAAGGTGATCTCAGCCGGGGTGAGTGGCTTTTGCATTTTATCTACACACCAGCAAAAAGGGGATCTGTGGGGCTGCACCGCGCACTCTCGTAACACGGCTAAATTAAAATTCCCTTTAAAACCAGGAGTGGGGAAGGATAGCTGTCCCGGCTAAGTCAGCAAGCCTGACGTTCTTGCTTCCTGCAGTGCCTAGATTCTCCAGGGTCTCTCCCGCCCCGGCCCCTATCTTCCTACTGTGCCTGGTGGTTTGATTACCAAGCGCGGCTGGTGTCCCGTTTGATAATATTCCTCTGAGGGACCAAGCCGCAAACCCTCGCATGCGCTGTTGCGTCCCGCCACGCTCATTGAGGCCTGGAAAGGCAGGCGCCCTGTGATCCTGGCTGCGAGGTCTGGCTGCCAGAGATAGGAGCGTGCCCATACTGGGGCTGGGGCGGGGAGGGGGAGGCTGTCGTTTCTGAGGGAAGAGGGGCTCACATCTGTGCCCCCACCTGGGGCATAGGCAGGAGGGTAACCTCAGCGGGCGCTAACAGATGGTGATGTCATCCCCCCAGAAAAGCCATCTTTAGGCACAAGCTCAAACTAGAGTCTTAGATGCTTTCTCTGTTCCATCTACACTGACTGTTGGACCAAGGTCCCTCGAAGAACTGGGAATCTGTGTCCTGTAAGAGTGTGTGATTTGTGTGCACAAGGGGGAATGTTTTTGCATGCTGCCAAGGGTTCTTCTATGGCTACCAATGATTACTGCGTAGATTCACACTCTGAGCCCCTTAATGGTTAGATTTGTTCAAGATTTTACAGTGTTATCAGCCACACCACTATGAGGATCTTTGTTTCAGCTCTCGGTGGTTTTTGTGTTGTTTTGTTTTGTTTTGTTTTTGTTTTGTTTTTTTTCTGGCCATCTCCTTGCGCCGAGTTCTTCATAAGAGAATTCAGATGTCAAAGGGCCCCCATCTCCAAGAACTTTCATGTGTGTCGTCAAGGGATCCCACAGAAAGATGGTGGTCGTCTGTCCCACCAGCATGCTGCTGCTACCCTCTCCTTTTAAATTTTTATTTATTATTGTGTGTGTGTGCATGCGGAAGTCAGATGACAATTTTCAAAAACTGGTTTCCACCTTCCACCTTTACATATGTTCCAAGACTCGAACTCGGGTCATTGGACTTGCCCATCTGTCACCATTTCGTGCTGAGTTATCCTGTCGGCCCACTACTGCCTCTTAGACTTGGTGATGAGGTAGGACGGTCTGATGGTAGTGTTCTACTTTGTCTCCAACTGAGTGGCGCCATACATACATACATATTTTTTCCAGTCACATGCGTGACTATCATCCCCGTCCATTTATTCTTTATAGGTGCTGGCTAGAGTAGTAGGAAGTCTTTCTATTTTGAAATTAACAAAAGCAGTGTTCCTAGTTTGTCATCGATGCCTTCAGTTTGCTTTTGAAACTCTTTAGGTTGATGGAAATTCTAAAAGGGTGTGTACAGCCATGCTCATCAGGCTTTTCTTTAGTACTCTTTAATGGATCACCCTTTTTCATCCTAAGATTTACTTACCTATGTATGTGTTTATATGTATGTATCTATGTCAGTGCGTGGGCAGAAGCCAGAAGAGGGCGCTGGGTCACTCTATGCTGGAGTTAGAGGCATTTGCAGGCTATTTGCCTTGTGAGTGGGTACTGGGATGTGGACTCTGGTCCTCAGGATTACGTAGCGATCATTCTTAACCACTGAGCCATCTCTCCAGCCCTTCCTTCTTCATCCTTAGAGGGATTTGTCACCATAGATCTAGAGATTTATTTATTTTATTTTATATGTATGAATGTTTTTGCTGCATATGTACGTACACCATGTGCATGCAGTGCTCAAGGAGGCCAGAAGAGGGCGTCAGATCCCCTGGAACTAGAGTTATAGATGGTTGTGAGTCACTATATGGGTGGTGGGAATTGAACCCAGGGCAGCCAGTGCTCTTAACCTCTCCAGCCTCTGTGTGTTTTTGTTTGTTTGTTTGTTTGTTTGTTTTGCTGTTATCTTTTTTTTTTTTTTTTGTCCTGGATCTCGCTGCTTAAACCAGACTGGCCTCAAACTCACAGAGATCTGCCTGCCTCTGCCTCCAGAGTGCTGGGATTAAAGGCATGCGCCACTACCACCGCCTGGCTACTGTTAGCTCTTTAAACCACTTTAGATGTACTTCCTAGATGAAGTTATACATTAGGGATTTTGATGAGCTTGCACTTAGTGGTCACCTAGTTGTCTGAAAACAAGTTATTGAATGCTTTGGCCTCTGCCTTTGATCTGAAATGTTGTGTGTATTAATCAGTCTTGGTCTTTCTGTCTTGTTCTAATGACCTATCTGATCCTTGCCAGTGACCTTTGACTTAATAATTGCATACGTACAATTTATAGATGTACATTGTGGCTCCGGCACCTTATTTAAGTACATTGTGTGCAGGCACGTGTATGATTTGTGTTGTAAATTTTTCCCTTATGTCCTTCAGAGATGGCCACCTGCTATACTAGTCAGGGTCCAGTCATGACACAGGGGCTACAGATCAATGAAAACAGAGAAGTTTAATACAAAGCATAAAAGATTAACTACTAAACACAGAGCATCCTAGGAATTGAGGGGGGGGGGCGCGACACTCAGCTCTGCTCAGAATTCATGGGCGATGTCTTTGCAGTGCCCTGTGAGACAAAGAAACACTGGGCTTCTGGGGTCATGGGGATTCTCAGACACTGGGCCAGCAGGAAGCCCCCTTGGGTGCAGGCGTGAGCTACCACCAGTATCCAGGTGGCGCATGGCTTCTAGAGAGAAGCTTGTCGGGCACTCAGAGCATCCCCGCCAGGGGACCAAGGAAAAGTGACCTCAGACAGGGTCAGCATATCGAGGTCAAGGGAAACCAGGTGTTCTGCTTGAAGCCTCCCTGCTTCCCTGCACCTGTGCTACTGTCCCTCCGTCTGCAAGTTAGAACCAGCTCACCTGACTGCATTCCTGTCTTCAGTATCCCCATCCTTGGCCAGGGATGGACGGACATTCATTCACCTCCATGTTCCCATCACCATCCAGCAAAGCTTTAAGTATTTTCTGTTCGTTTCCCCTGCCCCTGGCATTCACCTCCACAGTGTTGACTCCTTTACTCATTCACCAGCGAGATGATCAGATCTGAGCAGAGATGCCCGAAGTCCGGATTTCGATCTCTGTGAGCACTAATCTCCTCTTCCCTGTAGGTGGCACTGTCTGGGTAAAGGGAGAGTCCTCTCCCAGATGGGGCTGTTCTTCCATGCAAACAAGACATAGAACTTGCTGAGTCTTTGTCAAATAGCTCCAGGCCCTCATCCAGCTAATCCTGTGGCCACCCCTTTAGTGGACTCACTTGAGGAGCTCTGTTATTTAGTATAAAGAAGGAGCGAGCTGTCCCACATTACCAAAGTCAGCCTTATCAGCCGTGGTGTGTCATCTAAGCAGTATGGCTTTGAGCTTGATTTTTCTAGTGTTTTGTTAGGATTTACAGCCTTTTAGTAGGGGAAGGAGAGTGTCTTTGTTTTCTCTCTTGAACTGTTTGGGAAGGTGGATTAGGCTGACATTAGAAATTATACTGTGGCACTTTCTATCTCTTCCTGAGTGTCTAACATGAGTGGTTTTTGAGGCTTGCTGTGTTCTGAGATCCTCCATGTTCTGAGATCCTCCTCAGTGCCTCTATCTAGCCCCACATCGCCCTCTCTTCTGCCCTAACCTGTATCTCAGCATGCTGTCTCTGCCCCGGGACCCTCCTTGACAAGTGCAGCTGATCACTCTTAGGTGCTCGCGGCCACTGGCCTGTGTCAGCTTCTCTGGTGTTCAGGAGAGGTCTCCTATTGCTTCGGGCCACATCCTGGCCCTCTCATGTGCTGTGTGACCCAAAGCAAGCCGCCGTGTCCACTCTGTGCCTATGAGAGAACACGGACGATCTCATATTCAGATCTCAGGGCTGTGGGGATAAACTTTCCCAAACTTAGCTTCCCCAACAAGAGTGTGTATCTCTAGGTCCCACAGAATGAAAGTGCTCGAAATACTGGTTCCTTTTGAGATTTGACGGGAAAATCTATCCCAGGCCTCACTCCTGACTTTTAGTGGCTGTCGGGTCATCCTTGGTGTACCTTGGTTTGCAGCTATGTCCTTCGATCTTGCCTCTGTCTCCATACCCTCACTGAATTCTTGTCTGTGCCCTAATTTGATTTGATTTTTATTTTGAGACAGGTCTAATGTATCCCAGGCTGGCCTTGAACTTGACAATATGGCTTCAGGGTAATTGTGAACTTCTAATCTTCCTATCCCTTCCTGCTGAGTGCTACCGGCCCAGCACCTATAGGCATGTTATAGGCTTGCACCGCCATGCCTGGCTTATGTAGTGTTGGGGATCAAACCCAGGGCCTCATACATACTAGACAAGCACACTATCAACTGAGTCACACCCTCAGCCCCCTTGTCTCCCTTGTATAAGGCCACTGGTCAAAGCGACAAGGGGCCTTCCTTATGACCCCACAGCAACAATGACATCTCCAAAGGCAGTTTCCAAATGAGCCACCAGCCTGAGCTGTTGGGGCCTAGGCTAGCAGAGGACATAACTCGTCTATACCACCTCTCAATGGGGCTTCGGGGAAATCAGTACGATATCAAGAGTGGTTGGTGCCTGGGTGGTCTTGGACACCACCAGCTGCTGTTGCTTTTGTTGGTAGCAGAATCCTAGACCAGAAGCCTATTCTGAGACACACCCCCTGCTACCCCAGCTTGGAAGGAATTCTCCCTTTCCCCTCCAGGGTCCTGTTGCCTTTGGCTTTGGCAGATAAATGCACAACTTGACCTCTTACTACAGTTTCATGCCTCCTTCTGAGCTAGCGCTCTGTCCCTCAGTCCCCTCAGCTCAGCTGACAGATACTGATCTAATCATCATGAACTCCTGTGTGAGCGTTCCTTCTGTTCCCTCCTTCCTTACCCTACATCCCTTCCTTCCTCCCTCCCTCTCCTCCTCCCCTCTCCTCCTCCCCCCACCACTTCCAAGAAAGCAGTACCTGGAGCTGGGCCTAGAGCACAGACCTGTCACTCCAGCTACTCAGAAGGCTGAGGCAGGAGGGTTGCAATTTCAATATCTGCAGAATGAGTTCCAGGCTAACCCAGGGTACATAGTGAAACTCTGTTTTAAAATAAAAAGTGGGAAGGTCTAGGGATGCAGCTCAGTGGAAGTGTGTTTGCCTATGTATGAGGACCCAGGTTCCAGTCCAATACTGAGGGTGGGGGGAGGGGAGGGGAGGGAAGAGCCAATCACCAACTAACCATTGAAATCACTTGTGACCAAAGCGCCAGGATCTTGATGGGCAGAACAATCGACTTTTCTAAGCCTCCTGTAAAGCGCATGCCACCCTTTCACATTTCAAGAAACCATGGCGTGTAGCCCAAATGTCCCTTGTCTTAGATAGGCAGCTTTCTCTGCAGTGGCAGACAGAATGTCCCCTGGTGCTGGCGGATGAAGGGTGAGCATTTCTGAGCCCAGGAAAACGTACGCCAGCAGTTGAGTTTCCTTGTCCGAGTGAGCAGACTGACTGCACGTTGAACCTGAGAGCCAAGATCTAATGACGTAGAGCCTTTCATCCTGGCTGTGACTCTGGGCTTCTCCCTGTTCTTTATGAATGGGGGTGGGGGGTCCAGCCAGCAGCTGTCTGCAAGCATCAAGAGGGACTGGGAAGAGGGGAGGGACTCTGCTGACTAGGAATGAAGGGCTGCAGCCGGGAAAGAGTTAAGCTCCAGGCTTTGCAAACCTGGGGCTTCCCGACACACTCCACCCTTCCCTCTCCCAGGCACTTCTTGTCAGGTGAAATAACCAGGGAGACATGTGACATCTAATACCCTTTTTGTCAACTAGCTGGGGGTAAAAAATGTCATCCCAAGAACATCCAACACTTCCGGTCTTAATTTGATACATCTCCCCCCTTTTGATGAGTGGCCTAGTGATCACCTCAGTTGGGTTCTACAATCCATAGATTAAAATAAAAGGATGGTAGCTGGGCATGAAGACCCACGCCTGTAACCCCAACACTTTGGGAGGCTGAGGCAGAAGAGTATTGCAAATTGGAGGTGAGGTTAGCCTGAGCTACATGCTGAGATCCTGTCTCAAAAAGTAATCAATATGTGGGCTGGAGAAGTGGGGCTGTGGTTAAGAGCACTTGCTGCTTCTCCAAAAGACCCAAGTTTGGTGCCCAGAATCCATGCTGGGTGACTCACAACCACTTGTAAGTCCAGCACCACAGGACCTTAGGCCCTCTATGACCTCCATGGGCAATGTACTCAAATGTACAAATGCTTGCACACATACACACGTATACACACACTTAAAAATAAAATCCTATGAAAAATCAATAAATAGGCGTAAGAGCTATGAATTAGTAGTTTAGAGTGTTTTCTGCTCTTATAGAGACCCGGGCTTTGGTTCCCAGCACCCACATAATGACTCACAACTGTAACTTCAGTTCCAGGAGATCTGGTGCCCTCTTCTGACCTGCACAGGGACTAAACATGTACACAAACATGCATGCCGAGGAAACACTCATACACATAAAATAAATACATTTAAAAAAATCAATAAGTAGTTTCAGAGGAAGAATCCAGAAAACACTGTTAACACAGATGGTATGTGCTGGTTCCCTTTAGAACTCTCATAAAATACAAACTCTAGATCTGTAACTCACCCGTGTGTGGGACCTCACTTAGCTCTATGTTACCAGTCACTGACTCGTCACAAGACACATGGAGTCTTTCACATGACTCGTCTGTGAAACGGAGCTGCTGAGATGTGTGATGGTTAGTCTCATGGCCTTGGCATGACCTAGAATAAGCTGGGAAGAGAGTCTTAGTGATGTATTATTTCCATCAGATTGGCCCATGGGTGTGTGTCTATGGAGGCTGTCTTGATTCTGTTAATTGATGTAGGAGGACTCAGCCTGAAAGTAGGTTCCCTGAGTTTGGATCCTGGACTCTCTAAGAGAAGAGAAATCAAGTCGAATGTTAAGTATGACTGTACTCATTCTCTCTCTGCTTGACCTTGGATGTGACCAGCTGTTTCAAGCTCTGGCCCTGACTTCCCCCCATAGCCAGCCAGCAACTTGGAGTTGTAAAAGCTTAATAAGACCCCTCTCTCTTGAAGTTGCTGATGTCGCAGCAAAAGCTAAGACAAACGGTGACAGTTAAGTGTCCTGCAGCACCCAGTAGATGAAGTTATACCATTCTTGTGGGGTTCACATTGAACATACTAATTTTATTGTTAATTAAGTGGAGCAGGAGGGGATGGTTCTTGGGGGAAAATAAAGGCTTGCATAGTCTCAGCCTGTTAGGAAAATAATGGCTTCCACTTTAGGAAGTGAGAATTGATCTTGGGGGAGAGAGAGAGATGCTCAAGTTTCAATCACTTGAGCCAAAAGAAAGTGGAAACCCAAGCTCAAGGGAGAGAGAGGATGCTCCCCCCCCCACCCCCGACACACTTCCTATTCCTTTGCTCTCCCTAGTAATGTTTGTTTCTTGCTCAAAATCTTTTAATGTGTTTAATGCCACTCTGGAGACACTGCACTTTCCCAGGGAAAACTGAGTGTGTAAAGGATTACAGTCACTTGTGTTTGCCAATGACATTCCAGTGCCACCCTTGGCCCTGTGATGGGCTCCAGCTTTCTTAAATGGGGCCAGGCTGTGTCAAAATGCCACATGACTCTAGCAACATGGAAAGACCCTGAAAGCCCAACACATGGTTCACCCAGCCCCAAGCATCTGGGGATGCCATCCTGTACCTGCAGCGATGGACCCAGAAAAGCATCCAATATGTACTGGTCAGCTCTTGGCTTGTCCATTACAGTGAGTCTAAACTACCGCCAGGGATGTTGAGTATTCCAGATACCTGCCCAATTCTGCTGGTGCAAACAGGGCTCAGAATAGCAGGGAAGGGTGTGTGGCCATCACAAGAGATTATTGGGAAGGGAACAGGAGGAGGAGAAGGAGGAAGAGGAGGAGGAAGAGGTGGAGGAGGAGAAGGAGGAAGGGGAGATGGTGGTGATTATCAAACCAGAAAACCACTGGCCCTGGAAAGCAAATCTGAAAGCCAGGTGTTTTCAAGTCCCCTCTGGTCCCAACTCCAACATAGAACCTGACTGCTGGAACGGGAGCTCTGTGGGGGAAATTGTTAGATTGTGTGTGCGCATGCAAGTACACTTGTCTGTGTGTGTGCACTTGTGGAAACCAAACACTCTCCACCTTACCTTTTGAGATCAGGTCTCTCACTGAATCCCGAGTTCCCCCATTTTGGCTAGCCAGGATGACCAGCAGACTTCAGGGATCCACGCATCACGTCTTCCTCAGCGCTGGGATTACAGATGTGCCCTGCACCCAGCTTTTTTCTAAGGGTGCTGGGGATTCCAATTCAGGTCCTCAGGCCTGTCCACCTTATGGACTGAGCTATCTCCCCAACTCCCTCCCCAGGGTGCGGGGAGGAGCTCTTAACAAAACAGTGGGGCTGCAGGCTTCCCCAGACCTTCACCAGGTGTTCCCTACTGTCAAGCAGTTAATGAAAGGATAGACTTCAGGTTTTCTCAGGAGCTGCCCCAGGAGGACAGGTGAGTGTTTGTGTCACGTACACAACAGAGGGGCACATGACAAAGGGCTGTGGCAGAGGTAGAGGTATTGCCACCAAAGCCATCATAGAGCCTGAAACCAGTCACATGGTCCCCAACCCTCAGAACATCGTAGCCCCGTCATACAGCTCTGTGGCAAATACGGTACCTGAAAGCAGCCCCCCTCCTTCTGCCTGCATCCCCAGGGATGTCTTCCACCCCACGGTGTAGAGTGGAGTCGAGAAGGCCAGGAGAAGGCAGCTTTGAACCTCCTCAACTCAGAGTTCTCATACTTTAGCCTTGGCTTTAGGGAGCGGGGGTAGGTACATTCCAACCTGGTTTTTCTGGACTTTGACCCTGTGCTGGCAGGGCTTGCTTCTGACTTCCTCTTCTCCTTTTGCCCCGCCCCATCACGGGCCATTTCAATAACATTGTTCAAAGGCTTTAATGATCTCACTGTTTATCTTTCCAAAGAAGCTGAGCACAGACGACTCTCATCATATTTATGTAGCTTTAACCCCAGTGACCCGCCAGAGAGCCCAGCAGGTTCCCGCTTCACAAACGTCCCCCCTGTAGGGAAACAGCCCAGGGCCAGCACAGCCTGCCTCTGGAAGCTGTGCCTGAACCAACCTATGAAGCTTTTATCTGCATGGATGGGCACAGGAGCTGTGAAACCCTGGGCAGAGTGGTTCCACAGCCTCTTTCAAAGTTCAGCCTCAGTGGGCTGAATGCCTTGCTTCCAAGGGTCACCAGGAACTTGATTCGGTGGGACATGTTCATAACCTTAACAATGAACTTGACATGTCAGTGGGGCCTCTGATACACCATAGCTGATGTCTGTGTTCTGTAGTACTGGCTTTAAAATGGAAATAAGCTCCAAGTTTTGAATCACACCTCAAAATTCAAAAGGCATAAAAAAAATGCGTAGTGTGTGAGCAGCAAAAATGACTGCCATTGCCTCAATCCAGGGTATCGGTTTTTCTAGAACTACAGATTCCTATGCAATGTGCATAACGCACATGCACTACATCTCTAAGTTCATGGCTAAAGAGAGGCGCACGTGAGAAAAAAAAGAAGATGGTCCAAAAAGAAGGCAAGGGAGAGGAAGAGAGAATAGAGTAGTCCTCTGATAGGAGGGGAGGGAAGGATTGAGAGAAGTTCGCCAAAGAGGTCATTTAACACAAAGCAATGTGCAATTGCTCAACTGTGTACTGTTTCATGATAAAGACACACCTACATGTAGCTTTTTTAATGACTGAAAATTGCCATGGCGCGTACCATAACTTACGCTAACTTGCATACTACCCACACAGCTGGGTATTTCTGTGGTTGCCACACAGCCTGTTCTCCTGACACTTGCTTTTTCATAATTCATTCTTTTTCCTTAGGGGCTGATGGGCAGAGTCGCCCTTAAAGTGAATTAATGAAAGTCAAATTTGAACTGCACTCACAGGTACCGTGATTTGAATAAGCAATGTCCCCCCACAGGCTCATGTGCTCAGACACACGGACGCCAGTAGGTGGCGCTGTTTGGGAAGGTGATGGAACCTTTAGGGGGTGGAGCCTTGTGGGAGGCAGTATGTCAAAGGGAGTGGGCTTTGGGGGTTTATAGGCCAGCCATGCTGAACTTCCTGTTCTCTCTCTTTGCTTCCTGTATGCAGATAAAAATGTGGCCAGGCAGTACTGCCTGGTGCTTTTGCTGCCTGTTGTCATGTCTTCCCCTCCAGGAGGACTCTCCCTCTCTCTGAAACCATAAACCCAAATAAACCATTTCTTCCTAAGTTGCTTTTGGTTATGGTGTTGTAGGACAGCAACAGAAGAGTCACCAATCTAGACATCTA
Organism: Peromyscus attwateri; assembly: GCA_902168425.1. Lineage (NCBI taxonomy): Eukaryota > Metazoa > Chordata > Mammalia > Rodentia > Cricetidae > Peromyscus > Peromyscus attwateri. Next base: position 26,882 of record CABHPP010148634.1, read on the forward strand.
ATTGCATCGGCTTAGCTCGTCAGGGTGTTTTTCCTTCATTTGAAATAGCAAGCCTCCAGGGAGAAAGGAAGAGTAGTTGGCGCAGAAAAGAAGTAAGAGGAATAATGAGAATGAGATCACATCTAAAGAAACATTTTAAAAGCCTCATAGCATTCATAAATGTACGTGTGATAACTATATCTGTGAAAATATCATCATTTGTTTTTAAGGGTCTCTCTTGATGGGCAACTCATTCTCTATCCCAATCACACCCCTATGTGTGACTAGGTGTCTAGGGTCTATTTCTATCTCTGCTGGTCCATCCTGGGATGCCCACGTCCCCCATCTTTTGTCTGTCATGAACTCCCGATACACCAAGGCAGGGCTTCTCACAGTAGGGTCTCTGCACCTTCAGCATTACCCAGAACCTGCTGGAAATACACAGTGTGGTCCAGGCCTGACATGCTGAATTCACACCATAGGGCAGGGCTGGTAAGACCAGTGTGTAGCCAGTCATGGTTGTTCAGATTCTTTTTCCTGGAGCAATCACTGAGCTCTGAGGCTCAGCTTACCACCTCCTCATTCTCAGGGTGACTCACTTATGCCACGGTCTTCAATGGCCTTAGTGCAGTAGTCCTGAAGTCTGTACCTAGCTTGAGCGCCATACGTGTGGGTATGTTCCTCAGCAGTCACTCTACCTGACTGATGCCTGTCCCCTTTTGGTTTTGGCAGAAATGCTCAATTGGGGATGTACAAAGTAAAAGTAGATACAGGTAGGATGTATGACTAAAATTATTATTTTTTTAAACAAAGAGACCAAATTAAGCACGTGCGCACATCCTGTGTGTGTGTGTGTGTGTGTGTGTGTGTGTGTGTGTGTGTGATGTTGGAAATGAAATCTAGAGTCTCTCACATGCTAAGCAAACATTCTACTATTGAAGTACACCCCAGTTCAAGATTAAGCTTTAACCATACAATGAGCCCTTAGTATCCAAAGGGGGTTAGTTCTGTGTGGGAGCCTATTTTCAGGTTTCCTAGCGACTTTACCCAGCAGGTCTGCATAGAGAGGATGATTGGACCACAGGCCTGAGTGCAGGTGTCTGAGATGGTCTACACTGGGCTGTGCTGAGGGGAGGTCTTTTGCTCCTCCCCTTGGCATTTCTATAAATACCCTGGAGTAGAGACAGTCAAGGCCCAATGGAATAGGTTCCAGGCCCTCTCGAGGCTGTCCTGTGTTTTCTGTGCACTCTGGGGAAATGTAGGGGTGGTGGGTAGCCCCCCACCCCACAGTTCTGAAACTCTTCATCAATACGAAAATCCTCAGATTTGCAGGTCCTTATAGGAATGGTGTCTCACGTGCCTTATGGGATCGAGGTTCAGCTATAGATTGCTTAGGATAGCTAATACGATGTAATTCTGTGTGATCAGCTGCACTGTATGATCATGGAGTAACAACAAGGGAAAAGACAGCAGTGCTCAAAATTCTAAGATTGGCTGCATCCATAGGTATAAAGCCCATGAGTGACAAGGAATATTAGTTGATTGCTCTTCTTTCACTATGATGAATTACCATCATTAAAAGCATCATAGAGAAGAAAAGAGCCCATCATGGCAGGGATGGCACAGCAGCAGGGGCAGGAAGTGAACAACAGATCGCACTACACCACCCACAGGAAGCACAGAGTGAGAGCAGGAAGTGGGTTGAGGCTATAAGCTCTCAAAGCCCACCCCCCAG
>CABHPP010148634.1:28695-40458 GCA_902168425.1 Peromyscus attwateri
GCAGCATCACCTACTGGGGACCAAGTGTTCAAATACCTGAGCCTGTAGGGGACATTTCTCATTTCAAACCACCACAGGAGGACTGGCTGGATTAGGTTGTGTTTGAGTCACAGCACCCCAGAGGCTGTGGTCAGCCATCTGAATGCTCATTCCTGCTGTGAGAATCTCAGACCGACCCCGAAACATGATATATATGCCTACTCCAACCTTGGAGCTTGGTCTATGCAGGATACCTGCAGGTGGCCTGCAGAATCCCAGCATCCCTCAGGACTTTGACGTTGTGGTATCATGCCACCCTCCTACCCCCCCAGCTGGCCAACTTCTTACACTTACAGGTTAAGTAGCTGCCCTTCTGCTTGCCAGCTTCCAGAACAAGAATCCATTCTGTTATCATTACCGTTTTGGACCTAGAACTCACTATGTCGACCAAGGTTGGCCTTGAACTCACAGAGATCCACTTGCCTCTGCCTCCCAAGTGCTGGGATTAAAGGCGTGTGCCACCATACCAGGCTTGTTTCCTGTTTTGTTTTGTTTGACAAGTTCTTGCTAGGTAGCCCCTGGCTTGCCTGGAACTGCCAGTCCTCCTGCCTTAACTTCCCAAGTGCTGAGATGCTACCATACACACGAAGGTATAGTTGTACCTAATAACTGATGCGTTTAGGGTTCTGGTCAGCTGTTGATATAGAAAAAGAATTAAAATTACAATGCTTTCCTAGTTCCTCTCTGGGTATTTTTAAAACTTGAGTTTTGTGGCATCAGACGCACGCGTCATTGGGAGAACTAAGGCATTGCCCGGCCGCTCGTGGTAACACTTCCCAGCTATTTAGAACTGGCCGTTTGGTGCTTCGTGTACCAAGGTATTCCACACTCCACACGGATGCTGTCATCACTTCCTTCTACTGCTGTCCATTCAGGACCAGATTGTTCCTGGAGGAGATGGAAGTATCAGTTTCTTGCTTTATTGCACCATCTACTGGCACCCTTGTGGAACAGCTTGTCACCCGTGGAAAGTTGTTCGAGCTGTTTTTTCAAATTATGACTTCTAGTGTTAAAAAAGTGAAAGTACTGGGCGCACTGGCACAGGTCTATAATCCCAGAATTTGGAGGGCAGAGGCTGGGAGAATCATTGCAGGTTCGAGGCCAACCTGGCCTTCATAGTGAGGTCAAAACCAACCAGAGCTACATAGGGAGACCCTATTTCAAAAAAAGAAAGAAAGAAAGAAAGAAAGAAAGGAAGGAAGGAAGGAAGGAAGGAAGGAAGGAAGGAAGGAAGGAAGAGAGCCATTATGAAACCATTCCTTTCTTCAAACTGCTCTTTGCTCCAAGTGTCTTGGCATTTCTTACTAACTTTCTAAGGGTGAGTGGAATTGCCTTTTTCCCCCCCTTTCCCTACATACACCAGGTTAGTTTTGCCCCCTTGGTCCCCCAGCCTCAGCATCCAGAATAATGTTATAACTGGCATGCTCCCTCATTCCCCAAATATGCCAACATTTTAAAAAAGAAAACTCTTTCTCCCTTACCGTATTTACTCAGTCTGGGATGTATGGAAATTTCTGGTTTTTAGAAGTTCCTCCAATGGCGCTTTGCACTCAGGCTAGTATGGGAAACCCTGAATCTGTCCTGTCCCCTTCACTCGACAGGAGACCATCACCCCGCCCCCTCCCAGCTCCTGGCAAGTATATGCTCTCAATAATAAATGTAAGATGGCAATCTGCTTTGTAAGTGGAACTTTTAAGTAAACCTGAGAGAAAGAACCCCATATGTCTACAGGTTGAATATTCCTACTCTGTAAACCCTGAGTCTAAAGTGCTAAAACAAAACAAAACAAAACAAAACAAAACAAAACAAAACCTCATGACACTGACCTGATGCTACTGGTGGGGAATCCCACAGTTGATCTCACGAGATGGCCCCAGAGTGCAGGTGCACTAAAAACCTGGCACAAAATCACCTTTAACCCGTGTCTAAAGTGAGCTTGAAACATGAGTGAATTTTATGGCTTGACTTTGTTGCCACCTCCAAGATAACCAACCTTGGTTTGTATATGCAAGTATTTTGCTAGTAAAAATTTATCCAAAATCCCAAACAGATGCCAAGCACACTGGAGAAGAAACGCCCATGGCCCTTCTTTATTTAGCTAACTCAACACATGTCAGGAGCCATCTTGATTCTTGGGTTGGCAGGTTCCTGCTGTAGCTAAGCTTGCCATTGTGGGAAGGTCAGTCATTAATGTATATCCCAAATCATCTTTCTTGAATGGCTCTGCTATATATTTTATCTTTTTATAATTTATTTATTTTATATGCATTGGTGTTTTGCCTGCATGTGTGTGTGAGGGTGTCAGGTCCCCTAGAACTGAAGTTGTGAGCTGCCACGTGGGTGCGGGAAATTGAACCCAGGTCCTCTGGAAGAGCAGTCAGTGCTCTTAACCACTGAGCCATCTCTCCAATGTTCCCATTGGTTTTAACTGGAATGGGCGTTGACTCCCTGAGGAAACAGGCTGGTAACGAGAGCACCTAGCTCAGGGTGGACCCAGAACAGCTGCTTATGGATCACGTGCAAATGCTTAGGACACAGGGTCCCACCTGATCGTGCCAACTCAATTGCATCTGTAGGGGGTGGGGCACAGGGTGACTCTTAACCTGCAATCAAGTGGCGAACCTGCCCCCTCTTAGCTGGCACGCACTGGCCACCTACTTCGAGAATTTGGAAAATTAAGCTATTGACTTATCCTTTAGGCTTTAATTCAAATCTCACATTTCTAAGGGGGTGATTTTTTTTTTTTTTTTTTTTTTTTTTTTTAAGGCTCAGCCAAAGCTGGTAGTCCATCTCTTTGCAGGACGCTGGAAGGCCACCTGGGTACAATCTCATCCATTGAGTGAGGATTCTCACCTGGAGCAAGGACCAGAGGGGGGCGGGGCTTGGGCGGGATCTCGAGGCCCCGTCCCACGCAAAACCGCCACCTGTGTGGCAGCCAATCAGGGCGCGGCACGTGTCTGCCTCGCCGTTAACCCAGAAGTCTGAGGCGGCAGCCCACCGAGGCCTGTGTGGAGGGGCGGAAGGATCTGGCAGTTGGGGCTGTTGGCTGGTGCTGCGGCAGGTGCATCAGGTGCATCAGGTGCATCAGCAGTGCGAGGTGGTGGCAGTCGGGAGCCCGCGAGAAGCCTGGGGAAGTCGGGGACCTAGGTGTGCTGAGCACGGGGGCAGGAGAGGACTGGACGCTGCTGGACCACGACTCTCAGGGTCTGGAACTGAGCTGTGTCCACCTGTGCCTTGGCCTCGACAGACCTGTGCCCAGGCCTGATCCCCACGGGTTCCTGGGCTTGGTCCCCATGTCGCTCTGTGTCTGTGTCTCTGGTTCCTACCTCTCTCTGTGCCTGGACCTTGTCCTCTCCTCTCGCCGTTCTGGGTTTATTTCCCACTTATCCTAGTTCCCAGGCATTATTTCCTCCTCTCCCAGTGCCCAAGCCTGGCCCATATCCCTCCCTCCTCCTGCTTGTCCTTACCTCTTCTTGTTCCTGGACCTCCTCCCACATGTCTCCCCGTGTCTGTATCTGAGCCTGGTGCCTACCTCTCCATGACCAAGCACATAATAGCACTTCTGCCTGTATCCCTACCTGCTGCGGTCTCCAACCCTCTCTGTCTATAACTGGTTTTCCCACCTGCCTACCGGTCCTTACCCATTAGAACTCCAGTAGTTAAGGCTGCTGGTGTTAGCACATCCAGAGAGAGAGCTGGCTAGCTTACATGGTGGGCTCTGGGTTCATAGGGTGCCTTTGAGACCAGGTTACGGGGTCTTTTCTTACCCAAATATCCAACTCCATGTGGGATCCAGACCTCTGGGGGTAAAAGAATCCACTCTAGGAAAGGTGATACCTCTTGGAGTTAGCACTATGGGGATAAGAGCCAGGGGGCCCCAAAATAAGTGAGCAGACGGCTTAGCATCATAAAGCTAGCTGGGAGGTTTTGAAGTGAGTAGCCCCGTAGTTTGGGGACACGGCCCTTTAGGCAGGAATTTGAGGGCCCCAGATATGGGAGGGGGCTGGAGGGGAAGTGGGGGGAGGTCTTTGGGATGGAAGGAAATTGACGCCTTGAATTATTGCCATCCTTCATGGATCCTCTGGTGGTGGGGTCTGATGCCAGGCAGAACAGTGTGCAGCCTCCTGTTTTCTTGCTACAAACTTACCCACAAACCACGAAGCTGGGGGTGGGTGGGGGGAGGGGTTGTTTTGTTTTGTTTTGTTTTGCTAGCCGGAGCTGGGTTTGTCTCTAAGCTAGTGTCAGAGCTGCATTGCTGGGTATATTGAAGCAGTGCTTTGAAGCTGTGTTTTTAGCTGTTCTAACTTGGCTAGGCCTGTGGTTCTTTTCCTGCAGGAGTGACCACACCAGCATCCAGACTTGGGACACTTGGGGGATTGCAAGAAGGCCAAGCTGAAGACCCAAGCTGACTAGGTGAGCCCAGGGCAGAGTTCTTAGGGGAAGGACCTCTGCATGCTGCTCAGACAGCCCTGCAGCACTGACTCTGACAGGGGTCTGGGGCAGTGGAGGAGGAGACAGAAGTCTCCATAGAGCTTGCATCACCAACATGCACTAGACACTGCCAGTCCAAGGCAGCTCTGAGAACATCCCCTGTAGGTGGCCACTGTCGATCCCCTTGCTGGCACACTTTGGGGTCCTTTAAATGTCACATCAGGTAGTCGTTGCCAGCATGCCCAGCACTGGACCCTGTGCAAAGGAACAAACTGATGAGAGCCGGGGTGGAGTGTAATGTGCCAGGTAGGAGCAGCTATGGGGAAAAGGATGAGAAGAGACAGTTGTTGGCCTGGCCCTTAAAGGATGAGATAGATTTCTTCTGGTTCACAGAGTGGGAGGCACCTCAGCTGAGGCATCGTGACAGCCCCCAAGTCACGAGGTTGGCAGGAAGGGAGTTATTTTTGCTAGACTCTTCCTCGTCCTGCCTAGACAAAGGTACGACCCAGGACTTGACACAGACATGTTGTAGGTACCTGTGCTTAACATGATGCTTGACACTGGCTACAGCATGCTGCACCTGACAGATAATCATGTATGATGACGTGCTTTGAAAATGGCTGGCCCACGTGGCGCTTGCTCACGGTTCAGGCCCTGGAGCCCAAACGACCCCACCTTCATCTTCTTCCCTGTGGTGGGTGATGGGCCGCTGCTTACAGCAGAATGACGGAGAGACATGGGAGCAGTTTAGAGAGAGACAGCCCCGTGGCTTCTCCTCACAGACCATGGCTAGGCATGCACATGTGGGAACGGGAATCTGAGAGACACAGGAGGTGGGGTGGCTTGGGTTTGGGTATGTTCCTTTCAAGCTGCGGTTAGAACTGAGGAAGTGTTTGGAGGGCATCATGGGTTTGAGGAAGGGCTCTCTGAGGCCACCTGGAAATAGGCTACAAATGCTCCTCTTCATTGTGAGTTATACTTGGTTGTGTGACACATAGACCCACCTGGGAAGGAACCTATACCAACACTGTAATCCTCTATGTACTGGCTCCCTAAGTCTTATCATAATCAAAATCTTTAAAAAAATTATTTTTATTATTATGTAGGTATTATGTTTCATTATGATTTATATGTATGTGTAAGGTGCCTGCCTACCTGTATGTGTACCATGTGTGTGCCTGGTGCCTGTGAAAGTCAGAAGAGGCCATCAGATCCCTTGGAACTGGTGGTTGTGAGCCATGCTGGTAACCAAGCTCGTATCCACCGCAAGAGCAGAGCCACCTCTAGCCCCCTTGAAAACAAAGTGTTTTATTACAGTACATTTATAAGCAAGCCCTGCCATCTAGGACAGTGGACAGTCCCCAGTGAATATCCGGTTTCCCTAAGAAAGCTGTGTTGGGATGCACGAGACAAGTCCTCAGTAGGAAAGATTCAAGCATACATAATTTGGGGCTTATTTTAGCACCTTCAGATATTGGTGACAGAATGATTGAATACACATGGGCCCATTGAGTGCTAGCCACAGTTTTTTCCTCTCTGGCAGAAAATGACGGGCCGAGCCCGAGCCAGGGCCCGTGGCAGGGCCCGTGGTCAGGAGACGGTGCAGCATGTTGGGGCTGCTGCGGTGAGTACCCACCTTTTCCAGATCATCAGTATCTTGACACCCAGCCAGTGGGACCTGTGGCAGGGAATTAAAAGATTTGTCTCAGTGGTAGAGCACTTGCCCAACATGCCGGAGGCTCTGGGGTCCTTCCCCAGTACCTCAACCCAGCAGGTGTAACCTGGGTGCTGGGAGGAGCCGAGCTGACCTTTTGGTGACTCTTACTTCAGATCCCTTCTTAACGATCACATGCTTAATGACTAAGTTTCTGAATGCTGGGAACCAGTTTAGGACTAATTAGTTCTCTATGGTGCCCACCCTGTGGCATAAGGGAATTCAGTTGTGTTTGTGCCTGAGCAGAGCCAGCAGCCTGGGTACATCCCTCCGAGACCTCAGCAGTCACCCACAGAGGGGGAACTGGTTGGCCGAGGACGACAGAGAGGGATGGTAGTTGGAGCCACAGCCAAGTCACAAGGTAAACAGTCAGGATGGCGGGGAGGGGGGAGGGGACGACACAGGACACGGCAGTGAAGGGCTGCCATGTGCAGGGTGCTGGGTGCTTCTGTGAGGGCCCAGCACATGCTGCAGAATAATGGCATGTGTGCCACCCCATGCAGCCTGGAAATGAGAGAGTGCAGCTTGCCAGGGCCATCTCAGCAACAGGCAATCAAACTATAGATGTGGCCTTAGTTTGCCTGCTCTGTGTTAATAAGACATTTTTAGAATGTTGTCTTGGCGTCTGTGGTGATTTCCTTACAGCCTTACTATAGGTTTGATTTAATGTGTCTTCACTTGTGCGGGGCTGGGCAGAGAATCGGCACAGACAACTGCCAGCTCTCAGACACTTTGCCAAAGTGTGCCCGGCTGCCAGGAGCATGGGAAGTCTTGTCTTTGAGGGACATTGCTCCCCACATACATCTTTTTCCTCTGAAGGAGGGGAGACTGGTTTCTGGGAAGTCCACCAGTAGGGTCCTGCTTAAGAGCCACACCCATAACTCCGGCTAGAATGCCACCACCAGAGCACCAAGCCAAGGTTGGCCTGTGGCCCGTGCTTGCTGTTGCACTCAGGTGCCTGACTGTATACACACTGCACATGGAATGGCTTGGTAACTTCAGACTTCTGGGGCTGTTTTCAGAATAGGCAAAAACCGATGGGTTAGTTCTGTTCATGAGCAGTGTGACCCAGTACAGAAGTGTACGTGTCCCTGTGGCTGATTGTAAGCAGGACTGAGAAGTCAGGAGGCTACCATCACACTCACATCACGTTCTGACCCAGGTTGTAGAGTTAAGACCCTACCCCTGGCTCCCTGCAGCTGTATCATTGCACGCAAGGCTACAGAGGACACAAAGGCCGTTGAGACTTAGACTATGAAAACCTTATTTCCCAATCAACAAATTCATGCATCGGGTCCTGGCATCATCGCCCAGGCACCGGGCCTGTTAGAGGGAAGGATTCATGTAAGGAGTGGCCAGAGACAGGGTAGAGATAGCTCTGCCAAGGATGAGGTCACAAGATGGACAAGAGTGGGCTTCATCTCCCACCTTGAGCCACCATGGGGATGCGGCTGTCCTCCGACCTACTCACTGTAATCGGTGAATTGCTTTCCCTCTCTCCCCAAGAACTGCAGATCTCAGCTGGCTTTCAGGAGCTGTCGTTGGCAGAGAGAGGAGGGCGTCGCCGGGACTTCCATGACCTTGGTGTGAACACCAGACAGAACCTTGACCACGTCAAAGAGTCTAAGACAGGTAGGCTCACAGAAGCACCTCTTCAGGGGCCCTTTTCATGGCACTGGGCTGTCGTGCTTCTCTGGCTCAGGGAGGAAAGCACTCTGCTCAGCAGCCCCTACCCCTATGTCTGTCTGTCTGTGTCTGTCTGTCTGTCTGTCTCTCTCTCTCTCTCTCTCTCTCTCTCTCACACACACACACACACACACACACACACACACACACACACACACACACACACAGAGCTGTGGCCACCCGGCTGGTACATGTCTTAGCGGTGTTTTCTGGCAGATTTTGTTAAACATATCAGAAACCCCTTCAAAAGAGATCAGTTGTTTTTGCGGTGGGTATATCATCTCCCCTGAAGTAGTAGGGCAATAGTCCTCAGGGCCCGCTGTCTTGAAGGCAAGTGCTGACCACTGGCCTCAGCTCTGCTGTGTCTGAAGGAATGCTCTCAGAGTGCATAACCATCCCGGGGCTGACTGTGTGTGTGGTGGCCCCTCAGGCTCCTCGGGCATCATCGTGAAGCTAAGCACCAACCACTTCCGGCTGACCTCGCGCCCGCAGTGGGCCCTGTACCAGTACCACATCGACTACAATCCCCTGATGGAGGCCCGCAGGCTGCGTTCAGCACTGCTCTTCCAGCACGAAGACCTTATTGGAAGGTGTCATGCTTTCGATGGGACAATACTGTTTTTACCTAAGAGACTACAGCACAAGGTATTTCAGATGTCTCCACTGGCAGAGGGGGTTGGGGGTGTCCACCCCAAGCTCAGAAATGGTCTCCTGGTAGGGGACATCGGGGTGCCCAGAGGCCCTTTGTGACTCACTCTGTCCTTGGAGTCAGACAGAAGGGCTGTGGAGAGTTATACGAGGGCTCTCAGCTACTCGGCCCACTTCTTAGTCTCAGTTCACTTGTCTGTGCTCAGGGGGGGCTTGTCTTAGTGCAGGGGCCCCAGGAGCTTGGGCATGCTTTTCTACACAGGTGAGAGCTGGGTTCTCACCTCTCTGGCTTTAGGTCACAGAAGTTTTCAGTCAGACTCGGAATGGGGAGCACGTGAGGATCACCATCACCCTGACCAATGAGCTGCCGCCTACCTCACCCACCTGCCTGCAGTTCTACAACATCATATTCAGGAGGTGCATGCCGCGGCGGGGTGCATTGCACTGTGGCTTGTGTCTGGGGATGGGGGGTTGTTAGCAGTGCATGGCTGTTTTTAAATGTGGTTTTCTGACAGGGAATTAATTTATCTGCCTCCAGGATTCTGCCCCATCCCCCAGAGGTGCTGTCAATATGCCTTTGAAATACTGTTTGAGCTTTTAGAAAGCATCTTGACTGCTCCTTCCCCAGGAGTGGGTGGGAGGCTGCTGGGGCAAGTGGCAACCACATGGGGAGCAATTAGCTTTCGGTGCACATAGTGCACTTTCCAAATAAGGACATGCGCTAGGCATTGGGAAGATGGCTATGCAGGCATGAGGACCTGAGTTCAAATCCCCAGTACCCACAAGAAGCCAGGCATGGGGTGCCTGGCGTGGGGCAAGACAGGAGAGTCACTACCAGTCTAGCTCCAGGTTCACTGAAGACCCCGTCTCAAGGGAGTGAGTGAGGTGTGAAGAGTGATCTCATAGAATACCTGATGCTCTCCTCACTCGTGCGTGGGCACACACACCTGCACATACCCCACACATATAACACATACACACACACGTTCATCACATACACACACACACACGTTCTACAGAAGACCCCTCCCTGTGAAGAACCATTTAAATGAGGCAGCACTTGGGTTCATGACTTCCTCCACTCATAGATGGCTTACTGTGAGGGACATTTGGCCTGAGGGAATGCATTTGCCTGGTGCATTTTTCTTCAAAGGAAAGCTACCCGGGGAGCATTAGGCAGCTGGTCACCCCTGCTTTTGCAGCTAGACACAGCCACAGACAGCACGTAAGTGGGTTATCTAGGTGTATCACGACAAAATGGAATTGATGCAATTCAAATGTGTCTTAAAACATTTTCCCCAACTTTTAGACATTTTAAGAATGTTAACTCCGAGGCAGTGTAGAAATGACTGGCCTCGTTATGGTGACAGCCTGCCAGCCCTGCTGACTATATGTGGTTCCAGGTTGTCCCTAGGATTTGCTGTTCTTACTGTCCCGACTTTCAATTTGTAGGCTCTTGAAAATCATGAATTTGCAACAAATTGGACGGAATTATTACAACCCAAGTGACCCGATTGATATTCCGAATCACAGGTTTGTATGCCGTGGAATGTCTGCCTTTCCATGGGCTGCGCAAACTCTGCAACAATCTATAAACCAGAAACAGCCTGTTGTTGGCACTAAAGGGTTAAGGGAGCGTGTAACCTGGCTTACATGGTACAGAGCCATACCTGACTTCTTACGTTAAAAATCAGTCCCATCCTAGCCAGCAGCACAGACCGTGTGCGCTGCTGCTGGTCCTCAGTGCCAGCAGCTGAGGGTGCTGAGACATGGTGGCTCATGCTAGATGGCCCAAAGTGAGGATGGGTTTAATCAGGTCAGGGTATACTTAGAAAATGCTGCTGAAGCTGCGGGAAAGACAGGGCTCTGTCTAGAATCTTGTACTAGGAAGTGAGCTGGCTCAGCGCTTTCGGCTTCAGACACAGGGGACGGAGCATGAGGCTTCCCCTGACCCACCTTGCATTGGCAGGTTGGTGATCTGGCCTGGCTTCACTACTTCCATCCTTCAGTATGAGAACAACATCATGCTCTGTACAGACGTCAGCCACAAGGTCCTCCGAAGTGAGACTGTTCTGGACTTCATGTTCAATCTGTACCAGCAGACGGAGGAGCACAAGTTCCAGGAGCAAGTGTCGAAGGAGCTTATAGGCCTCATTGTCCTCACCAAGTACGGTTTCATCTCGAGAGCCCAGGGCTAGAGAGCAGTGGGGCTCGGGGAGTCAGGCGGGAGTGAACCAAAGTGAGCCGGATGTGTGGTGTGTGTTGCCTTTCCTGTGGCCTCCTGCTCTCCACCCTTGTCCATTCCCTTGTTTCCAGTCATTGTTCAGTCCCCTCCCTTTCCCTTCCCCCCATCACACATCTCCAGGGGACTGGGAATATGAGTCGGAGCCTCATGTCCCAGATGCCCACAGGTACAACAATAAGACCTACAGGGTGGATGACATTGACTGGGACCAGAATCCCAAGAGCACTTTCAAGAAGGCCGACGGCTCAGAGGTCAGCTTCCTGGAGTACTACAGGAAGGTAGGTTGTCCGTGGGTGGTGTGCAGGAGCACGCGAGCCCTGCTCGGTCTCCCCTGCGCCACTGAGAAATCCCCCACCTGTCAGAAGCGCCCTGCCCCAGCAGCTCTGTCCACAGAGAACGGTTGCATTTGACAGTGAGTGTATCATGGGGACAGACAGGTACTGGCAGTGGTGGCAAGCACCTTGCCGTGGCCCCTTGCTCTGTGGCTTTGCCTGGGCCCTGCCGGCCAGCTCTGCTGCAGCTGGGTCTGGTCTCTTTGTCCAGTTCTCAGAGCCGTCCCAGTAAGGCAGCGCTTGCCCCTGGCAGATGATCAAGGCGAAGGGTCATCCCAGCATCTGTGGACCCCAGCCCTACCCACCTGGATCCTGAGGCCAGGACTCTAATGAGATGGGGAGAGGGATACCCCAAATCCCTGCCATACTAGCCATACATATTCAGTGATGTGAGGACCATGTCTGAGGGAACGTTAACTTTTTTTTTTTTAACTTTTATTGATTCTTTGTGGATTTCACATCATACATTCCAATCCTACTTATCTCCCTGTCCCAATGTGACCATCCCCCCTCCCCCCAAAACAAAACAAAATTTAAAAGAAAAACCAAAAACCAACCAACCAAACAAACAAAAAAATGCGAAGAAACACATTCTGGAAGCTGCGGTGTGACAGTGAGTCTCACAGTTTACCCATTAGTCCATCTATCTTTTTTTTTTTTTTAAATAG
>CABHPP010148635.1:0-19170 GCA_902168425.1 Peromyscus attwateri
CGGGGGGGGGCGGGTGCGGAGGGGCACCCCTGGGGGGGGGGGGTCCCGCCCAATGGCCAGAACCTGGGTCAAGTTGGGCAGGTCTTCCCCAGAATGGCTGGTGCCCAGGGATGGGACCTAGGGGCAGGCCTCCCTGGATATGACCCCAGGCACTCACCTCTGGTCCAGATGGGAGCTCAGGGCGGGATGGGAGCTGGGGACTAGTCTCTGAGTCTCAGGAAGTGGCTGGGGTCTCAGGCTGCAGATGGGTGTGGGGGCAGGGCATGGAGATTTCAGGGTCTGCTGGGGGGTCTTGGAGAAGGGGAACCTTCCCGGTGGGGGTGGGTGGTGTCCTGCCCTATGGCCAGAACCTGGGGCCAAGTTGGGCAGGTCTTTGCTGGTATGGCTGGTACCCAGGGATGGGACCTAGGGGCAGGCCTCTCTGCATATGAGCCCAGGCACTCACCTCTGGTCCAGCTGTTTGAGATATTTCTTAGCCACTTATTTCCTTTTTGGGGGACCTTCTGTTCAGATCCTCAGGCCAATTTTTAATCAGATCATTGGTTTTCTCAATTTTCATAGCACCATTTGTTGAAGAAAATTTGTTGATAGAAAATTTTCTTTCTCCTTCAAACATGGCTGATAGTTTTGCTGAGTAAAGTACTCTTGATCTTTCAGAATTTGTTTTTGTTGTTCTGTTGAAAAGCTAGCTGATCGACATGGGAGATCTGAGCTTCTCTGAAGGGACAGGAGAGGGAGTGGATGGGGAGAAGGGGGAAGTTGGGGAGAGAGATGGGGAATAGAGGATGAAGAGAGCGGAAAGTGTGATCTGGCTGGGGAAGATGAATTAATTGATTAATTAATAAAAATAAAAATAATAGAAGTCAGCTGTTATTCTATATGACTTATTATTTCTCTATTGAAACTTCAGAATCTTTTCTTTATTCTGTGTATTTAGGGCTTTAATTGTAACATGCCATGGGGATTTTGTTTTCTAGTCCTGTCTGTTTGGTGTTCTGTATACTTCTTACGTCTCTATGGATATGTCTTTTCTTTATTTTTGGAAATTGTCTATGATCCTGTTGAAAATATGGTCTTTGTCATTTACCTGGGATTCTTTTCATTCATCCATGTCTATAATTTGTCTTCCATGGTGCACCACAATTTTTGCATATTCCTGCATGTGTTTTTATTTTTTGCGCTCTTTGCTTGAGTAGTCCAATTCCTCTATTTCTTCTTCAAGTTCTGATATTCCTTTTTCTCCTTGACCCATTCTACTGGTAACACTTCCTCTGAATTTCCTAATTAGGTTGTTGAGATTTGTGGTTCCATCTTCATCTCATCTTGAGTTTCCTTCAGTATTTCTCTCTCTTTACTGAATTAATTTTTTAGATCCTGAGTTATCTTTGTAATTTTATCCAGCTGTATATTAGTGGTGCCTTGAGCTTCACCCAGGTACTCATTCCTGTCTTTTTCAAGTTCACTGAGGTATTTGTTTAACTCCTTAATTTCTTTAATCATATTTAAGATTGTCCTTTTAAATCATGTCTCCTGGGATTCCTCTAGGTGATTCTCACTAGGGAACATTTCTATGGGACTGGTGGGTTTTTGTAGAGAAACATGTTGTCTTTGCCTTTCATATTGTTTACATTTTTTTCAATATGACCCAGGCATGTGGACTTCTTTTGATGGCTGAAAGATTCTAGTTTGCCTCTGTTGAGTGTAAGGTTGATTTTTGTTGTTGTTGCCCAAGCTGTGTTGGTTTCAGATCAAGTAAGAAGTTCAAGATAAATCACTCAGGTACTCAGCACTGATTTTTTTTTTTGGTTGGGTGCTCATGGGTGAGTCCAATTCAGTGCTTTCCCAGAGAGCACGCGAATGGGACAATGAATGGGTCTACCCTAGGTTGGTATGGAAGGTGTGCTATTGTGAGCTCGACTTGAAAGTGGTAAGATGACAGAGGTGGGCTGAATTCTTGGGCATTCATTGGGCTATGCCAGAACACAGGGTATGTGTGTGAGTTTAGGCCTGGAGTTGGGGTAATACACATAGATAATGGAACTCACTAGAGGTTAGGTGTAGAGAACTGGGCCAAACAACTGTACTGATTCCTGATGAACATATATATTCATCAAAATTAATATACATATTTTTCTAAGTCTTTTTTTCTTGGCCATTTCTTTTCTCTCTATGTCTGTTGGCCTCTTGTCTACCACATTTCCTTCTCCGGATATTATTTCCAGCTTATGTTTTCCTTAAAAATGATTGGGAAAACCTTACAGGTAATAGGACCATTTAATATAATGTGTTCTTCTTTAGAGATTTGAAACATTAGAAGCACAGTATCGAATTGACTCCTAAGTTTGTATCTGAATACCCATAGATTGGTGAAACTCTCAGACCTCATCAGGGAATTTTCTCTATGCAGTGAATGTTATTAAATACAGAAAATCATAATTGGTGAGTATGCAGAGAATATGATCTCAGAAGTGCTCAGGCACAAATAGATATATCACATTCCCTACTTGTGAGGCTCTGGAATCATGGAAAGGGTGGGAAAGGTTGTAATAGTGAGAGGTTTGGTAGGACTAGAATGAAAATAGTGTTTGTCTATCATGTCAGAACTGTTGTAGTCATGAACTCACAGTAGCTGTTGCTGCCTGAAAAAGATACACACAAGGTCATACTAGTCAGCATTTGAGGAGAGTGTGTTTGCGGAATGTATGTTGGGGAGCGGATCACAATTCTTACCCTTAACTAAGGAGCTATGGGCAGTTGATGGCTTCTGTGGAATGGAAGAGTTAGTTTTCTTTAAGAGTGTAGTCCCTTGTAGGTTGATCACACTCATGGTTAGGCCTCACACTAGTGCCTGAGTGTATGTGCGGCAGACTTGACTTGGTAGGTTCTAGAAGAAAAAGCAGACATGAGTTGAGGAGGGGTTGTGGGGTTAAGGATGGCCTGAGAGGCATTAAGGGAAACAATTGGGTTAATATGATGAAAATACAATGTGCGTAAATATGAAATTCTCAAGGAATTAGTGAAAATCATAATTGAATTTTATGAGCAGATATATGAATAGTAAATGTAAAATATTCTGTACAGGTTATTGACACAGATCCAGTGGTTTCCAAGTCAGTAATACAGATCTTTTTTTTTTTTTTTTTTTTTTTTTTTTTTACTGTTTAGACGTTTAAGCTTTGTAAGGTAAAATGATGAAGTTTTCTCTGAGAAGAGAGGCAACCATCTCCATATTACTTCCTTCTTAGGTTGTTATCTTGATAAAATTTATATCTTCAGTGCCCCCAAAGGTCCATAATTTATGTCCCTAGAATGCCACTGTTGGGAGGTGGTGGAATCATTAGAAGATAAAGCCTAGTGGAAAGTCTTTAAGCTATTAAAGTCATGCCCTGGAAGTGGGCAGTGTGTCCCTAACCCTTTCTCCCTTTGCATTTTGCTTCATGACTATGAGGTGAGCAGTTCTTTGCTGCTATGTTCTCTAACCATGATATGCTACCTCACCACAGGCAAAGAGTTGGAGCCAATGCATTGTTGCCTCTAAACCTGTCAGCCACAACAAATATTTTAGTTTTTTAAGTCCATTGTAGCTAGTGTTTCCTATAATAACATGAAGCCAGTTAATACATTCTTCTCTATATACTAGGCTTAATAAAAAGCCCAAACTTGTGTTTTTAAGTCAAATGCCTGGGTTTTCTGACCTTTGGAACTGTATTTACTATCTAATATACTCTTTCCTACTCAGGAAATTAATGTAAAGTGCCCTTGTTCATTTCTCAAGGAGCTAAGATAAATTCTGGACATATTTACTTCTATGTGACTGTATAAGATTCTGTGAGTTTCTGTTGAAGTTTCAGAGTTATTTTCCCCTATATCTTACAGGGTTTTAAATATGACAATTCCCACTCTTTAATATAATGAAGATTTTATATTATAATGGTAGGAAGAAGTCTTCTGTTGGTAAGATTAATTTATTTCCCAACTTCTTAGAGACTCTATCAGAACTATGCTTATAGGTTTTTAGGACTTTCTTAAGAAAAGAGATATTTGAATCTAGAGTAACTAATATTGCATACACTGAGATGGAAATGCAGCTGGAAATACATCTCTATTGTTATTAGTGACTACCTCCATGTACTTACATTTCAGAAGGTCCAAAAACAGTGTTTTATGCTGATTTTGGAGAACTAATGTCTAAATGAACTAAACTAAAAGCCCAAGAAAGTTTAGATTCAATTAGTTTTGGTGCATAGTAGTAAGTTTGTAAGCATTTATTGAATGAATTATGCCTAGTAAGACTGAAGTTGGTTTTTTGGAATTACAATTTTATTCATGTTGAAGAACTGCTTTGAAAAGTACTATTGTAACCAAGTCTTGGTTCTCAGAAGGATAATCATATAAACTGAACTCTGTCGTTCAACTCTATTCTTTTCAGCACAATTTTAAGGATTTGTTTCAAGTTATAAGTTCTGTTGACTTAGAGAATAAAACAAGACAGAGCTATTCTATTAAAACTCCTGGAAAGCAGGATTGTTCAATGGCTATGAATGCTTGCTGCCAAGCCTAATGACCAGAGAACCAGAGTTTCATCCTTGGAACCCACATGGTAATAGGAAAAAAAAAAAAAAAAAAAAACAACTTCCACAAGTTGTCTTCTAATGCATGCACCAATGCATGCACATACCCTTGTGTATAAGCACATACACATACTCACAAGAAATAATGATAATAATTAACAGCAGCAGCAGCAGCAGCAGCAGCAGCAAGAACAACAACAATAATAATAACAGAAGCTGTACTGCTTCCTAGCTCTTTTCACATAATAGAGGATTGGCTATCAATTGTTCCTCCTATCATGGACCAGAATTTGTTATTTTGAGAGCTCAAGTGATAGAGGGAACTTACTGGAGGGGACTGGCTTGTATATACCTACAATATCTCCCATGTGGTCACTTGAACATATTCAAATTAGGAGGGGACTATTTTCTGGGGCAGCTGTCCTTATATTAGCAAGGGAAGCAGGGGTTCTCACATTGACACTGTAACTGTTATGAATCTTAGGCATAGAAGGCAGAAGTAAATTTATATTTTCAAAATAAATGTGACACATTTTCTGCTATCTTATTAGATAGATGATAGAAGATGTTAGCTCTTGAACCTAGAACATTAAAAATGGCAAGTATTTGGCTTTTCTTAATTCCAAACCAGTCATCAGCATAGGGTGGCAGACTACTTGTTGCCCATGCAAAACAGTGCAAAGGTATATAATATCACCATGCTTCTTTTGCTGTTGCTTCTAAGCCAGGACTTGAAGAGGGTCTAGCTTATGGCTTTCCCCTCCATTTCTCCCACCTCCTACTTCCCACTCCTGTACCTCATTAAAACCTTTTAACTTCTCTACCAGACACCTTAAGAAATGGAGCTCTGAGCAAGCATCTGTTTTCTGTCATCGCAGCTGACAGTTTATTTTCAGAATCCTGAAATTTCTGCTGTTGCTTAATCTCATATCCGGGAGCAAAACATATGAGACAGGAGCAGGAAGCAAAGTTTGCAAATTCTCTTGGATCCTGTCCTAAATTTTACCATTCTGAAGTGTGTGTGTGTGTGTGTGTGTGTGTGTGTGTGTGTGTGTGTGTGTATGCTGGAGGAGGAGGGGAAGGGCAGGGGCAATGTTGTCAAGCTTCAATCTGTGACAATCAGATTCCCTGGAATTTCCAAGCTAAAATCTAACTTCTCGGGTCTCTGAAAGTGGTTGCAAGATGAAGCTGGGTGGAACTCACAATGAATCTTCCTGTTTTTAAATGAGTTGATATTTTGAAACAGGATGTAGAAAATCAGAAACAGACAATAGTGGAAATATAGGAATCATGAACAAGTTGAAAATTAACTGCAGGATTTTAGCTGCTTGTGCAATTCAGTTTTCTGAAACCCGTAAATGATTGTTCAGAGAATATGCAAGAGGGGAAAGAAAGTTATTATCAAGTAGGCATATTACTCTTCAGACATGTGATCGATTTATTATGTATGTTCTCTACAAGATTTAGTATTGTCCTTAGCTCCACCCCCTCAGCCAGTGGGTATTGTTGATAGGTGTTGTAGTGGGACAAAAACTAACAAAATAATATAGGCTTTGACACTAGAAGAGCCAGGTTTCAATATAATTATGAACAAAACTTTCATCTTTCATAGCCTTGATTTTCTCATGCACAAGATTGAAATGAAAGCCATCATTATATATCTCCTAGGATTTCCATGAGAATCAAAAGATGATTTTTATAAAAGATGCATAATACAGAAAACTAGACAGACTGGCAGCTATTATTTCTTTGTTATTGGAAAGTCCTAGGGTGACTGGTACTTAGTCTGGCGATTACAAATTGAAAGCTATTTCTATCCCCTGAATTGCAGAATTTAGGGCAGAATCCCAGTGAGTTTATTTGGGCTTTGCTTCCTCATGTGATCTCATAAATTCTGTTTCTGGATCTTAGGTTAAGCCACAGTGGAAACACTACTGTTCTACTCTTGTTAGTCCTGTGACATGGTGTGTTTACAGATAGGACCCAGATAACTCCTTGATGGCAGCTGAACTTTTCCTTGCCCAAGTGTAAGATGTTCTCATGTGTTTGATCTTTGGCCTCTTGAAAACTTAGCTATTCCTGGCTACTTGACCCTTTCAGGCCTTTGATAAGAAAAAAATTCTGTGACATATCAATTATTAGATTGCCCATTAAGGTGCATATTGTCCAGAACCTACTACCTCTCAGTTTGTTTCTTCATCTGCAAAATGGTAAAAATATTGTCCAATCACATGACAAAATTGTTGGGAACACTGAAGGAAATACCTGAAATGTAGTTATGTTCAACAACTGTTCATTTCAGTTTAAAAATAATATAACTCTATTTAACTTTTTTATCCACTTTAATGCTTGTCTACTTAGTTAATGATTGTTGTGTGACTCATTATGTCTGTAGAGTAGTCTACATATAGATTATAAATTTGTCAGCTGCTACAAATATGCTTGCCCTAGATTTCCTTCTGATCTCTCCTCTCCCACATTAGCTCTTCATCCTACTTCTCATTGGCTGCTTCTTCTTCTTCTTCTTCTTCTTCTTCTTCTTCTTCTTCTTCTTCTTCTTCTTCTTCTTCTTCTTCTCTCTCTCTCTCTCTCTCTCTCTCTCTCTCTCTCTCTCTCTCTCAAGACAGGGTTTCTCTGAGTAATTTTGGTTGTCCTGGAACTCACTCTGTAGACCAGGCTGGCCTCAAACTCATAGAGATCTGCTTTCTTCCGCCTCTCCAGTGCTGGGATTAAAGGTGTGCACCACCACTGCCAATTGACTGGTTTCTTAGTTTTCGTTTTAATGGTTCTATTGTACACGTTGAGCAGGTTAGTTCCTTCCATCACTCTTGGAAGTCAATGAAGACTTTTCTGGGACTAGGGAAAGTAGATACTAGAAAAGAGGATTAAAGTAAATGAATGGAACAGATGGATAGACAGATTCTGTCTTTTTTTGTGGCCCCTTTGAAGAACAATACCTTTTCAGAGATTGTCTAAAATTCATGCCTGGTACTGGATCCTCTGATAGCTTCCCCTAATTCTTCATGGAGAGGTTTTCCTGGGAAATATATTGATAGGTAAGAATATGAGTGGCAGCTTCAGGGCTTACTTTTTCTTCCTGCCTAGGTCTCTAATTGCCAGCCAGGCCTGGGCTCCACTAGATATTTTTCTGTCCTGTGTCTTTGTTTGTATGGCACATCAACTCTTGAGTTGAATACAGCACTTCACCTACTCACCTAAACTACTACTTCTCCTCCTCCTCCTCCTCCTCCTCCTCCTCCTCCTCCTCCTGCTTCTTCTTCCTCTTCTTCTTCTTCTTCTTCTTCTTCTTCTTCTTCTTCTTCTTCTTCTTCTTCTTCTTCTTCTTCTTCTTCTTCAAGACAGGGTTTCTCTATGTAGTTTTGGTGCCTGTCCTGGATCTTGCTCTGTAGACCAGGCTGGCCTTGAACTCACAGAGATCTGCCTGGCTCTGCCTCCCAAGTGCTGGGATTAAAGGAGTGTGCCACCACTGCCCGTCTTCACCCAAACGTCTTAATCATAGACAATCTTAGAGGATAGTATCAATTTACAAGAGAACACAGTCTTAAATATAGATTAATGTAGACAATGAGACATTATTTGTATTAAGGGTCAACTTAGGAAAATCTCTTATTTTGTTCTTAAAGATAAATATGTAGTTTCCTTTAGGTAGACAGGAATAATTGCTGGAGTTTGTTCTAAGCTCTTGAACTCTGGGAGAGCTATTCCAACCTCAAGGTGGTCGTGAAAGTCTACTACTTTTTTTGTATATTGCTATTTAACTTAACAAATTTAAACTTTGTAAGTTTTGTACTCATTCTCTTATATTTCTATCTTTTTATTATAAATACTCAATGGATGGATATTCAGACAAGCAAGGATTCAGGGTGGTAGATTTTTGTAGATGTCAGTATCAGACCCCTTTAATGACAGAGAATGGATTTGGTGTGGGGTGTGACTATCAATACTCAAGTGCCAACACAGAAATAGAGAATGCAGAACAAGTGCCAGAGAGTTCTGGGTTTTGTACTTTGGGATCGAAGGAGGAAAGCCCTGAGGGGCCTCCTAAAGGAAGAGTCAGAAATAGAAGTAGATGCACTTGCTGTTAGAAGGCTCAGAGCTCTTTCGGGAGTGCTGGAAGCAGTACAGTGACCTATTTTTTCCATCCCGTTTTAGACCTGATCAGGGTCTTGAAGTTCCCTATCTTAAATCTACTTGCAACTTGATTTTAAGGATAAAAGAAGAGAGAGAGAGAGAGAGAGAGAGAGAGAGAGAGAGAGAGAGAGAGACACAGAGAGAGACAGAGAGAGAGGGAAGGAAAGAAGAAAGGAGAGAAATTACAACATGCATATAGAAGAGAGATACATTTGTGTTCTATACTTCCCCAAAGGCTATGTTTGATACTCTTCATGTTGCTTTTATGATGTCACGTACTTTATTGGTAGTACTTCCGTTTGAAAGCATTATGTCTCCCCTCTCAGTCATGCTTATAGAGGCAAGATGTTAAAGATGGTCTTTGGCTAACTATGTTTTAATATATACATTATATTATTATATTATATGCAATATAATATATTATACAATCAGACAAATTATATAAAACTTTTAAACATACGTGTATTCTACTTAGTTGTTGCTATTGTGAAAGTTATGGTTCTTTTGCATGTGCTACATCACTTTAAAATACAAAGTGATGACCTCACAATCATTTGAGCTTGAATTCAAATCATTCCTTTTGAGTTTTCTGCCTGTGGGTTTTTCCAAGAGTAGTCCCATCAATATGAAGTTCTTGATCATGCTAATTTGCCAATCATCTTTTATATGTGTGTCCCCATGTAGACATACACATTCACATACAATTGTTCCTTATCTTCCACAGATTCATTCCTGGTTGAAATATTTTTCATAAGATACAATTTGAGATACTTCCTGTTTTTTTATTGGAAATACATTTTTCATATTTGTTTCCCTTCCCTAATTCTTCCCAGACAACCCACCCAAATCTGTTTTTGCTCTTTCATTAGAAAACACATATCTAAAAAAGGAAAATATTAAATAGAATGAAATCAAAACAAAACAAATTTGAATAGAACAAAACAAAAAAATGAACAGAAAAGCAAAGATCCAAAGAAAATTACAAGAAACATATAGATGCAAACACACATATTGACACACACAAAAATCCACTAAAACCACAAATCTGGACACCATAATACATAAGTAAAAGACATGTGACATAATAAAAAAGGAAGAAAGAAAGGAAGGAAGGAAGAAAGAAAGAATGAAAGTACCCAGAATAGTATTATGTGACCAAAAACAAACAAACAAACAAACAAACAAAAAACTCCCAAAATACCATTGAGTTTATTTAGTCTTAGTCATCTACTACTGGCCATTGTGCCTGGCCATAATAGTGGTTTGTATACACAGTAAGTCTCCATTGGAGAAAATTAATTTTCCTTTGTGAGCGATTATCAATTAGAGATAACTTCTGGGTTATCGCTGTGGGCTTATGTCCACCTCTCCTCTCAGCACGAGGACCCCATCTGGCACAGACCCATTCAGGCCCGTTGCATGCTGCCACAGTCTCTGCGAGTTCATATGTATGTTGGTTCAGCTGTCTTCATCAGGTCTTGCTGTTCTTCATCCATTTTGACACTTACAATCTTTCTGCTTCCTCTTCCACAAGATTCTTTGATCTGTGAGGGGAACAAATTGATACAAACGTCCCATTTAGGAACCAGTGTTGCAAGATTTTTTCCTCTGTGTACCATGTCAAGCTGTGAGTATTTGTATTTGTTCCCATCTATTACAGGAGGAATCTTCTCTGATGATGACCGAGCAAGACCCTGATCTATGAGTATAACAGAATGTCATTCGGAGTCATTTTGTTTCTATGTTCCTTTAGCAGAATGATTTAGTTTTCCTCTAGGTCCCTGGCCTATCTAGTCTCAGATTCTTGGCCACCTCAACTGTGTCTGGGATGGATTCCATCTCATAGAGTGGGCCTCATATCTAATCAGAGATTGGTTGGTTAGTCCAATGGCTTTGTGCCACTATTGCACTAGTGGATTTTGCACACAGGTCACCATTGTAGATGGAAGGGTTTGTAGTTGGTTGATGTTTACCCTTCTCCTTTGGTAGCGTGAAGAATATGTTCTAGTACTATGAACACTAGTCATAAGGGGTGAAGGCTCTAGGTAGGTACCAGCTTGATTTCTCCATGTTTAGTGAGTTGTGAAAGTGTTTTTGTCAGCAATGGGGACTTACTTACCATCAGTTTGTGGAGAGCAAGCAACAGCCTTGACAATATCCTGGATTGTTTCAGGGTTCCTCTGGGGTTGTTTTGGCCAACAACTCTATTAGATGTAACCCATTCCCAGAACTGGAGGTTTACTTTGGTGATGAGAGATATTCAGCTAGGCTCAGTCTTCCCTGTTTTTTGGTGATTCTTTTTGGATCGTCTTCATATCTTTACATATTGTAAGATGCTTCTAATGTATTGTTTTCATATAGCCATTAAAAGGTCCCTTGTTTTAGCTGTCCCTACCCGTATTCTTTCCCTAACCTTCTTTTCCTCTCCCCTTCCCCTTTTGATTATCCTGGTCCAGTCTACCCCCAAATATAGATAATTGTCTATTCTATTCCCACTTCCTAGGGTAATGCAATCATCCCCTCAGTCCCTTACTCTATACCTAACCTCTGCTGTTATATCAGTTGTAGCTTGCTATGGAAGACTTTGCTGCTAATGTCCACATATAAGTGCATACATACCAGATTGTCATTGGGGGTCTGGGTTACCTCAATCATGGTGAATTTTTTTTTCTAGCACCATTCATGAACTTGAGAATTTCATGATTTAATTTTTTTTAGAAAGGTATAAGTTTATTAAAAAATCTTTTAAAAAAACCCCACAGCTACTTACTATGACATAGTGACTTATTTACAAGTTTTATGCTAGGATTCAGGTTTTAATTAGCATTTCAAATAAATAAATTTTCTTTCAGAAATATCAGTATTTCAGATCTTTTTGTAGAAAATCAATGAAAATGTTATAATGCTCCAGTCAAAAGCAGACTAACTATTGTCTTTAAAATGCTTTAAAAGGAAGCCTGGAGGTGGTGGCTCACACCTTTAATCCCAGCACTCAGGATGCAGGTAGACCTCTGTGAATTCAAGGCCACCCTGGTCTAAAAAGAGTTAGTTTCAGGATAGCTAGAGCTACACAGAGAAATCCTGTCTCGGGGGGATATGCTATAAATGGTAACTACTGCTTAAACATGAGTTTTTATAAAATTATTCTTGTGGCTTTTTCAGACAATATCTTTGCTTACAAAGGCAGACATTAAAAACTAAAATATCACATGAACATTCCTTCTCTTAAGTACATGCTCTCATGTACTGTAAAGGCTGATTTAGCATTTCCAGAACTTCAGGAGTCCATCTTCATCAGAGGTGGCAATCAGATTCTGATGTGGGTGGTGTGCAATTTCCATCACATCCCCATCAACTGTCAGCATTCTCTCCAGCCTGCCTGGAACTGGGCTGAGGCAGTAGAGCACAAAGTCCTCCCCGACACAGTAGATCCTCTCATCACAGGGGGAGAGGCCTTAGCACATGAAATCACCACCAGAACTGAAGCTTCTGAAAATCTGCTCCTGTTTGCTCATGATGATCACTGTTTTATCGGTTGTATGAAATGAAGTGCTCTGGGTTTTTAGGAAGCAGGATCATGCTATTGATGGTAATATCTGTCCCTGCAGTACTACCCAGAGATTTAAAGGTATTTGAACATTCTGTGGTCTTCATATTCAGATCTTTACAGTGCTATCAGAAGATTCACTAATAATGCAATGCCCATCATGTGTAAATGTTGCCTCATTAACAAAGGAGAAATGGCTTTGAAATTCCTTTAGTGTTTTTTTTTTCAAATTTTAAACCATGAATTCTTATTGTCTGGTTGAAAAACACACTAAGGATATGACTGCTCTCCTTAGAAAAGCTCAAGCAGGTGACACCTTTACTATGTGCCCTTTCAAATCTTATTAAACACTGTTCACCCTGAATCTTCCACATCTTGATCTTTCCATCTTGGGCCCCAGTTGCTAACATTTCAGTATCTCTGCCGAAATAAATACAGAGGGCAAAATCATCAATCATCATGAAGTTATCCTGAGCCTAATACTAAAGATCCTTCCTGATATTTCCAGTAGTAAAGTTTGACACTTCAATACATGCATCAACAGATCCAGATACTGACCATCTGGAGAGAATCGAGCACACACCACGTATGATGTCTGATTAAATTTAATATGCCTGCTTAGTTGTGTGGTAAAGTTTTCTTCTTCCACATCTTTGGCAGCTGTTTTGCCTCGAAACATGTCTATGGTTATACCAGGAGGAAACAACCCCTGGTGCTGTTGCCACCTCAATGCCTGTCCCAGCAATGCCATGAGACAAGATGGAGGCACCACACTGACTTCCCCAGTTAATGCCTGGGCAATTGTTGCTCTCTTGCTGTCTTTGCTACTTTCATCTGGGTGTACCTCACCAATATCAGTAGGACCTGACTAAGAGGTTTTCCAAATGAACATAGCTCTCTGACTGTGTTTGTTTCTACACAATTATGAGGTCTGTCTATCTCAGAAGTGAACTGGCAACACCCAATTCACAAAGCTCTGTCAATTCTGGAACAATCTTTTCATAGATATCAACAAAGTTTTTGTCTGGCAATTTCAGAGACTGTAAAGCCTGTAAAACAGTATCCCAATGGTCACTATTAATATGGGTCAAAAAACTTTCAATTCTATCCACAGTATTCTGAGAGACAGTAGTCTCCTATAATGTGGCCAACGCTCCATGTAAACTGTTCTTCAAGTACTGCATGATAAGAAGAATCACATTGGAAGACTTGATTTCAATCAACATAGAGGTATCACTCTAGGTCCAGATCCCACTCAGCACAGACGAGGTCACATAACACCTTGTGACACCTCTAGTGGTCCCATGATTTAATTTTTTTAAAACCCGCTCAGTAATATCCTGTTGTGGAAATGTCCCACATTTTCTTTATCCATTCATCTATTGAAAGACATCTAGTCAATTTCCAAATTCTGGCCATTATTAATAGATCAGAAATGAACATGATTGAGCAAGTGACTCTGGAATGGGATGTAGAGTCATTTGGGTATAAGCCTAAGAATTGTATTGCTGGGTCTTGAGATAGATCTACTACATTCTTCCCAAGGAGCCACCACACAGGTTTCTATAGTGGCTGTACAAGTTTGCAGTCCCACCAGCAATGGGTAAGTGCTCCCTTACTTCATATCCTCACTAGAATGAGCTATTACTTGTTTTATTGAGCTTGTACATGATTACTGGTATAAGATAAAAATCTCAGAGTGGCTTTTGCATTTCCCTGAAGACTAAGAGTATTGAACCTTTCTTTAAGTGTTTATCAGCCAATTATGTTTCCTCTTTTGAGAATATTTTTTAGACCTGCACTCCATTTTTAATTGGGTTCTTTGTTTTCTTGATTTTCAGCCTTTTGAGTTCTTTATATCATTTAGTTATCAGTCCTGTATCAGATGCGTAGTTGGCAAAAATATCTTCCCATTCCGTAGCCGGCCACTTTTTGACAACCTGGGTGTCCTTTGCCATACAGAAGCTTTTCTGTTTCATAAGGTTCATTTATTAATTGCTGTTCTTAGCACCTGTACTAAACATGTTCAGTTCAGAAAGTCCTTTCCTGTGCCAATGAGTTAAGACTATTCCATAGTCACCATTCTATCAGTTTTTGTGTATCTGGATTTATGTTGAGGTCTTTAATACATTTGGAGTTGAGTTTTTTTGCAGGGTGATATGTATGGATAAATTTGAATTTTTCTACATGCCAACATCTAGTTTGACCAGCATCATTTGTTGAAGATGCTCTATTTTTTCCTGTTTGTACTGCTGGCTTCTTTTAGAAATTCAGGTGTCTATAGATGTGTGAATTTATGTCTGGGTCTTCAATTAAATTCTGTTGATCAATGTGTCTAATTTTATGCCAATACCATGATGTTTTATTACTATAACTCCGTAGTATAATTTGAAGTCATGGATGGTGATATCTTCAGCACTTCTCTATCCTGTTGTGTGTGTGTGTGTGTGTGTGTGTGTGTGTGTGTGTGTGTGTTTCCACATGAAGCTAAAAATTTTCCTTTCAAGTTCTGTGAAGAATTGTGTTGGCATTTTGATGGGATTGCATTTAATCTGTAGAATTTTTTTGGAAGATGGTCACTTTCTATATTAATCCTTCTGATTCCTGAGCAGGGGAGATCTTACTATCTTTCTTCAAGAAATTGAAGTTTTTATCATATAAGTGTTTCACTTGCTTGGTTAGAGTTACCCCAAGATATTTTATATTATTTGAGGCTATTGTAAAAGATATTGTTTTCCTGATTTTATTCTCAGTTCATTTGTGTACAAGACAGCTACTGATTTTCATGTGTTAATTTTGTGTCTTGCTACTTTGCAGTTGTAGACATTTCCTGGTACAGTTTTTAGGGTTATTCATGTATATAATCATATCATGTACAAATAAGGACATTTGACTAAATCTAGGTCTTGTATCTAGTCTTGCCTTTGTTGTGTGAGTTTTACAGATCTTGCTGTCTGTTACTCTAAGACCTTGCTGTGGTGGATGGGAGTTGTCTGATAGAGAGTGCTTCTGAGATCCAGCCTGGTCCAAGCACAGTGCGTCTCATTAGGTATTGAGAGCTGGAAAACAGTAATGGAGATGGTCTAGAAAGGCAGGGTCCTGAGAGGGTCCACAGGAAGGTAGAAAGATGGGTCTGTTCATAGGATCTGTAGAGTCCTTGGGGAGTAGAGCAAGAGAGGGAAGACAGGCCCCTTGCACATGGTCTGCTACAGGGCTGGAGATGAGTCTAGAGAACTGGAATTAAAGGACATGAAGGAGAGTGAAGATTGCCTACCTGATTCCCTGGCTGGCATGATCAGGGCCAGCAGGTTTCCAGAGATTACTTTGAGTGTTGGCAGGTCAGACAGAGGGATGGGGTAAGGAAGGAAGGCTTTAGGAGAAGATATGTTTAGTTCCATTGGAATGATGTCCTCACTTAAATAATCTTTGTGCTAAGAAAGCTTCCTTTAGGAGTCTCCCCTAGTCTTTCATTGGGTTCACAGAATCCCTGCAGGAATTGAGGTTCTTGGAAGGTTTTCATTTTTTGAATGGATATTTGTTGTTTCTACACTCACTGATGCTATGAAAATTGAGTTTCTGTCTATCACTTGGATATTCTGCTTTATAAAGCAATCTTCTCAGAAGACCTCAGAGTAGCCTTTTGTAACAATGCCAGGTTAAAACCTTCCTTGACCTAAGACCAAGAATGTTATCACAGAGCCTACTGACCCTTTGGGAAAAGGAAGTGAGTTCATCACTGTAAATAATTTAAGAAGATACCAGCAGCAGTGCATGAAGAAAAGAAGCTAACATAATTTCTTTCAACAAGGTTAAAAGAATGAAAGAGCCTCATGGCCATTCTGGTGTCTCAAGATGTGAGTGAGAGCATTAGATGGAACAGTGCAATATGTGCAGGTCCATACATCATGGGAATTTAAAAGAGAAGGAGAGGCTTCACCTCAGAGCCTGAATAGGAGCTTCATTAAGATATAGTGACAGATAGCTAGATAGAGAGATGCATGATAGATAGGTAGACAGACAGACAGACAGACAGACAGAAGATAGTTAGCTAGCAGTTAACTAGATGATAGATAGCTGCCATGAGAGGGACTACAGATCAGTATTCCCTCTGAGTAGTCTCCCCAGACCCAAATCCTCCAAGGAAAGGACATAGCTGACTTTTTATAGCCTTTTAGGTATGACAGTATGTTTTAGATCACATGATTTATTTCAGCTTAGCATATGAGACAAAGGACATGGAGGAAGCAGGCACTGGTTAGGACCTTAAATTAGAGCCTGATGTTAGGCCACAGTTACAGACAGATTCCTAACTTTCTGTTTCAGAGACTGTTAGCCTGATTCTGGGTATGGGATCTGATCTGAAGGTACAAGTCCATGTTCTAAATCATCTCAGTTTTCTGTCTTCTAGGCTTTAAGAAGAGGCAATACAAAGTAAAAATGACATTAAAAATCTTCCATGTCACAACTCTGAAAAGGCAGATATAGTCTTTTATGTGATTCCTGAAGTTAAATCATAACTTTAGAAGATAATGAGTATAGGCTGTGAGTCTGCAAGGCTTGGAATAAGAGAATCAAAAGCATCAAAGTTACCTGTATCATGTGTTCTCAGAATTCAATTATGTTTGATACATTTCTGGCTATGAAAACTGCAATTTTTATGCATAAAATTTTATATTAATGAAGAGCTGGACTTCATATTCACTTTAAAGTGAGTTTCCCACTTTCCTCCTGAATTTGCTTTTCTATTGTGCTCTGAATGTTTGTGTTCCTCTAAAATTCATATGTTGAAATCTAATTCTCAGTGTGAGTATATTTGAATGTGAGTTTTTGAAACATGATTAGGTCAGGAGGTTGAAACAATTATGATGAGATTTGGTGTCCTTTAGAAGGAAATTCTAGAGATATCTATTTCCCCCTTGTAACTATAACATGGGATTTCTCTCTGTGAAGATGTCCCTCTCTCTTGGTCTTGACTGGACAGCATATCTGCCAACACCTTGATTTTGGTATTCCTACCCTTTGGAAGTGTGAGAAGTAAGTTTCTGCTATATGTAAGTCATACAGTTTGTGGTCATTTGTTATAGTACCTCCAGTCAGATTAAGACAGCTCTGTTGCTATTCCATATCAACAGTATTACTATCCTTCCAGGAAATCAATATAGATACTACTTAATCAAATCTGCCACTTTTCTCTTCGTCTACTACTTCTTTCAAACCCTGTCTTCAACTTTGTCCCATCCATGAATTTTCTAATTAGTACACCACAACTTTTGGTATATAGGTTGACAAATTGATTAAAAAATTTCTGGGAAGATCTCAATTTCTCTTTTCATAACTACCACTTTCCCTTACTCCAGTTTCCTTTGTGGGCAAGTTTTAAGATCTGCTGCCTCCAAGTACCAACAGTGACTTCTGTGCAGTGTGATCTAAGAATGTATGAGGAAATTCAAACTCATAATCTTCCGTTCTCACTCCCTCAAGTGATAGTTTTGAGGTATATGCCACCACCTAAGGTTCTCACTTCCTACCTGAAGCATGTTGCTAAGGTAGACAAGAGGACTGGTGGTTAGTTGTAGCAGTCCTACATTGATTGCCTAAAATGTCTTCTGAAATAATCTTTTACCATCTTGTAGACATAGAATTAAAAAAAAAATCTAGTGTCTAGTTTCTTAAGGTTTTTAAACAAATGGCCTTCCTGCTCCTCAAGAGTCTATGAAATGTACCACTTTTGATCTTAGTTCAACTGGGAAATCTTCTCTTTGTACAAACTCAAGAAAAAGCAACATAAATGTCTAAGTGATAAAAATTAAGCCCTACTTATTCCTTCTGCTCCCTTAAATGCCATCTGATTGCTCCTTGTATAAAAATGGGTTGCCTGGTTCTGTGAAATATTTTACAATACTAGTTACAACAGAAACAAATTGTACTTTTGGGGAGAAAAGTAAATGATAATTTCTCAGTTATTCAGATAATGTAGGTCTTTAGAAGACCTAAGGGTTGTATGGTTTGGATAAAATCACCCCATGGTGAATATTTAATGTGGCATTTTTTCTTTTTGTCATTCTCTGATATTCGAGGTATATGAAAGAGTCACAGGCTTGTCACAATGTAATGAGCTTTTATGCAGTGACCTCTAACAGAGCTCACTTAAAATAACCCCTCCAAAGCATGTTTACACAGTGACTATTTGGCTGTTAAACAAATACAATATTTAATAGGCCCAAAGTGATCTGCTTACATGGGAGCCTGTAATAACTAGAAGGAGACCATGCTAGAATATTGAGAAATTATTATGTGGCTTCTACAAGCAATGATCCTTGAAGAGAACAACAGTTTGTGGAAGATAAGATAAATGCCACCTGCTGCGGTGGCTCCAAGGGACAATCAGGAATGTGGTATCCTCTGAAACAAATGCAGCTTTCCAGATCTTGAACAGCCAGCTGAGGTGGAACACTGGTAAATGAGTTAACTATTTGGTTTTTCCCTGGCTACTCATCCCCTACATCACTGGGGATGACACTGTGCAAGTTGCAACAGCTGGCGTTTTCATGCCACAAAGCTTGCTCCCAGTAGCTGTAGCACCCGAAAGATCTCCGTGGAACCTCAGAAATATCTGTAAATTGTACTTTCCATTTCCTGAGTATTACTTGGTGCAAGGCCTAGTGTTCAAGTGCTTTACATTTCTTTAGGAGATAATATGTCATGGTTTCCAATGGGAGGTGCGTATGCTTATAATCTTCACTTTAAAATTAAGAAGCTAGCAGTTCAAAACGTGTAACTGATTGATACAAGGTCATAACACTTACAAGATATAATTGAAACTCCAATGCTTTGCATCATATGTTATGATCTCAGGGAGATCAGATAATCACTGGACAAGCCATTTCTTATGAATATGCC
>CABHPP010148636.1:0-36590 GCA_902168425.1 Peromyscus attwateri
GAGAAGGAAGGAGGGACAATTTTCACAGAAATTTTTAATAGTTTTAAAGGGGAAGAAGTTACATTGCTGAGTCCAACTGATCCAGGACTGTACTCAAAAACCTCAAACAAATCTGATCAACCTGTATCTATGTGTTGCTTCCAACAGTTATGGTGAACTTTCATTTGCATTTGTTTTCTTCAAGATTGTTTCCAAATTGTAAGCTGCTTTCAGCAAATAATTATTATCACACATTCACATACATTACTCTGGTTCTGGAGTATGAAGAGTACACAGTTTAACATTAGGACTATGAGTTTAGCTTGGGTTGTAAAGCTGATTGCATGGGGAATCCAGGGCATGGTAAGGTCAGTTACATGGTTTCCACAGAGGCAAATTAAACTTGAACATTTGGATACACAGTGGGGAAACAGACTGAGAATAGTTTTAGATGCTCTCAAGTTGTATTAGTAATTTGATTGCAAAGTCCCTCAAAGGTTCAGTTATTGAAGGCAAGGGATATTTTTTAAAAAAAGCTATTCCTACAACTAGCTGATACTTATGTAGGTCTTAGTGAGAGATTGGGGCATCTACTGCCCATTCTATGAGAAAGTAGGATGTTGGAGGGAAGTTTGGTCAGTTACGTGCTGTGTTCAGATTAGAGTTCACTTAAGCATTTAGATGACAAACAACAGATACTTGTCTGATCTCTCTGCTCTTCCACAGGTAAGGAATAGATGTCCAGGTGGTCTAAGACATGGGTGAAGCGATTCCTGACCGTCAGCCATTTCTTAAAACAAAGGAGGTTGAGGGACTCCTTTCAATTATTTAAATGTCCAGGACCTAGTGGTTCAACATTGTCAAAGGTATGTAGAGTAATAAGCCTCAGATTGTTCCAGGTACAACATAACCCAAGTCAGTTCTGGCTTGCAGGACTCACACCCTTTCAATTCATGACTTATGGGAACCATAGACTTGCCCCAGATGGGGAATATGGAGAAGACACAGACCAAGGAGGAGGTAATGAGGAAGAAAGGTCATTCTAGGCTCACAGCACTGGACACCGATTCCACTTACAATCTACTCACATTGTAAGGAAGCTTCATAGACAATATTAGACCAAAAACTTTACAGAAAAAAAGTGAACAATCTTCTCTGGGATTGTGACTGAATTGCAAACTGTGCTCCTAACTGTCCAAATCTAAAACACTGAAGGTCAATGACTTTTTTTTTTTTTGCAATTTTATATTGCAAAAAAAAAAGTTTCAGTTCAACAGAAATTCCCATTGATTTCTCCCAATATCAAGAAGACATATAGAAACCTTGAATAAAAACCTACCAAAGCATTGTGCACATTATAAAATTGTGCCAATTGCATTTACATAATTATTTCTCAATCAGTGGCCTAGTGAGGGTTTTACTTGCAAAGCAGACTATCCACACGCATTATTTTTCTTCAACTCTGAAGAATCATATTGCTGTTTTGGTGAGGACAGATTATTCCTGGCTTCAGCTGATTTTACTTTTGTTTTGATTTTGCAGATGTGGAGGCCATACTCACTTGGGGGAAACTTTACTGAGTTTGGGTCTTTTCCAGGCTAGCAATGAGGCAGGATCCTCCCTGGTGATGCATCAGATTCAGGGATGCAGTCACTTCTCAGCCACAGGATCACCAGGGAATAAGTGGCTACTCCACGGTGTCTGTGCTGCTAAACCAGGGGTGCTAACCCAGGAGGGCCCCCAGATCTGTGCCTTCTGTGCTTTCCCAACTTACAGCATTGTCAGCTTTCAGCGGGTTTATCAGGGCACAGCTCCATCAAAAGTTATGTCAATATGTATAATGAATGTGGGAAGCATTCATGAAAAAAAGAACATGGGTGTAGGAGAGAGAATAGGAGGTGGGCTTGATCAAAACATTGTATACACATCTGGAATTCTCAAAGAATAAGTAAAAATATATTTTAAAACCAAGAAGAAGAAAAGCAATGAAGAGGAGATAGTGTGCAGTTGCAGAACCCCTTGGCTGGGGCTCAGAGCTCGGGGCAGTCACAGCTGCTGGGCAGGAGAACCATGGTAAGAGAGAAAGAAGCCTGGAGACTGCAGTCCTCGGAAGGACAGACAACAGGTGGACAAACGGAACTCAGACTCACTTGCAATAAGACTCTGTGACTTCCAGTGACGTGGAACTGTCTGGGATCACACTGCTCAGGTAGGATCCTTCTATTTATACCACAAGTAATTATGTTATCAGCATGGATTTATTCCTCTAATTTGTGTATTTAATCCTTTAATGAATTTTTCTAGCTGATGGCTATTTTTAAAGAAAACCAGTCTTTGGTGTTTGCCATTTTATAATTTTCTGGAAGCTTTTAGACACCATCTTTTTACCTTTCATGGTCTTTAGTTTTGTTTTGATAAATATAGATACAGATCTGGACACATATGCGGAAAACATGTGGAATTTATCTACGCCCTTACCATCCCCGTCCCACCTGTTCACAGAAGAGTCTGTGTAACTCCCACCCCCGACAAGCAGTGGAGAGTACCAATCCATCCTTTATCTCTTTCAGGATGATTTCCATACCTGTCCCCTTGAAGTCTTCAGTGTGTTGGGCTCCGGGATTACCCTTTCAGTCCTTTTAATGCATGTGGCCTGCTATTTTTTTTTTCTTATTTGATTCTCTAACGGGCTTTCTTTTCAGACTGTTTACTCCATGGTTTATCACATTGGTTGTGGCTCTTTGGAGGCCTCTCTTACTTCTGGAAGGTTCTTCCAGCAGACACATTTTCTATGGAGTGAATTTGTCCTTCATTGACTTTCAGACTTTCATGGTCAATGATCCTTTTCTTATGCACTTTGAAATTTTAGCTCTCAAGTTCACCTTAAGGTGTGTGTGTGTGTGTGTGTGTGTGTGTGTGTGTGTGTGTGTTTATGGGTGTATATGTGGTACATGTGTGGTGCATTGTTCATGAGTGTATGTGATGTGGTATGTGTATGTCCTACACATATGTATGTGTATATGTGATATGAGTGTATGACGTGTTTGTGTATGTATATATGTTGTAGGTGGTATAGTGTGGATGTGTTAAAGTATATGGTGTAGGGTTTGTGCATATGTGGTGTGTAGTGTTTATATGTGGTGTATGTGTCAATATGTACATGTGCTTTGTGTGTGTTTATGTATGTGGTCAGTATGTACACATGCTTTGTGTGTATTAATTCTCTCCCCATTTGCACACAAATGCTGCTGCTGCTCTGGTAGCCCCCTCCCCCTGCCTTTTCCTCATCAGAATTAAGTCCCTGTTGGTAGCTCAGCCCTTGACACTTTAGGAACTTCTGCTGCACAGGACTGCTAAGTTCACTCTGAGTGAAGTTATGGTCTTTGGATAATTTTTGTGACTTTTCTGTTACTGTTTGCTTGGAGCAATTGACAGAGAGTGTGGTAAGGAAGGTATCTGAAGTTCCGAGTTCCTGCCTGCTCAGACACCTCAGCTCTTTTTTTTTTTTTTTTTTTTTGGGTGTTTTTTTCAGGGTTTCTCTGTGTAGCTTTGCACCTTTCCTGGATCTCGCTCTGTAGACCAGGCTGGCCTTGAACTCACAGAGATCTGCCTGGCTCTGTCTCCCGAGTGCTGGAATTAAAGGTGTGCACCATCACCGCCCGTCCACCTCAGCTCTTTGATGATGATAACGTGTGACCTAGACACTCTCCTTCTAGTATTAAGCTCCTGGAGGTCATGCCTTAGAAAACTCCCTTTCCTCTTGAACACATTAGAGGGCAGGACATAGTGCAGGCTCTGGGAAAGCTTGCCATCTCTGCCTAATGCTGGTCCACTGCGCAGTAGTAAGTGCAGAAAATTGGAGGACTCTGAGATATTGACAGAGATTCGCCTTCACCTGAGACATCACAACAATTGTGGAATGGACATATTTTCTGCTCATGCCATAGGCAGGGCACTTCCCTGGTGAGCCGGTTCCCACCACTGCGCACACTGCACACTGACCTGTTCTCTGCATGTCGTCCTCATGCCCGTTAAAAAACGGTACTTAGAGGAAACCACACAACTCTGTCCTACTTGCTGCAACTCCAGTTACTGCAGGTAAGTCCACCACCCTCCAGCTCTTGTGCTGTGGTCCTTTGCTTTTGGTTAATAGTCAACTGCTTGATTGGAGGACATGTTATTGTCAGTCATTACAAGGGAGGCCTTGGACACGTGGGGAGGATTCTGTCTGCATAAGTATGGGCTCTGTCCATGTGAGGCAGGGTCTGTGCTTATGAGCAAGAGATCTGTGGACATGAGGGTGGGCTGTGTGCATGCGACCATTGGTTCTGGTCCATGTGAGGGTGGGCTGTGTGTGTGGGGGGGGACTATTGGCTCCTCTGGTCATGTGAGGGTGGCATTCTTGGCTTTTCCCCCATCAGGTTTCTCAGTTGTCCTCAGAAGTTCTATTGTGAGAACTAAGGAGTGCTGCTTACTGGCTTGCTCAGTCTATTCTTATACCATCCAGGACCACCCATCTAGGGGTGGCACTTCCCGCAGTGAGCTAGGCCTTGCCACATCACTCACTAATCAAGAAAATGCCCCCATAATCTTGCCTACAGGCCAATCTGATGGAGGCACTTTCTTATCCTTAGTTTCCTCTTCCCTGACGACCAATGTTTGTGTCAAAAAAGCCAATGAGCACAGTGAGGTTAGAGAGATGTTGAGGTCATTAGTTTGTCATTTCTGAGGTTTGGAGTTCATGACTTCAGAGCTATTTACAGAAATGTATGTATGTTAATGCAGCACTAAATGACATATAGCTAGTGAGGAAATTAGCTAGCCCAGTAAATTCACTTGAAGCACTATTTACACTCGGCTATTTTCCTGTGGCAATTCAAGAGCTATGACCATTAGATGAGTCTGGATATAGTTACTTTGTCAGTGACATTTTATTGCAGTTTCATTCTTCTGTTAGCTGTGTGACTTTACCCTTTGTCTTTTACAAAACTAAATTGTATTTTTCCCTCTGCAAATTTGCTGAGTCTGCCGTTTAGGCAGTTTTAGCACAACTTGGAAGCAGACTTCCCAGAGTGAGATCTTAAGACTCTAACCTAATGGTTTTCTTTTCAAAGTTGTTACCAGTATATCACAGGTTACTATGGATAAATTTAATATTTATATGAATATATTTATAAGTTATGTTCGTTCGTGTATGTGTTTTAGATCCACGACAGTAAAACAGATTTGTGCTTAAATCTCTGCACGGTTTGTTTGTGTCTTCAGTTCTCTTGTAAGGTAATTACAGTGCAGAAGCATTGAGGGTACACATAGAGTGTCAGTTCAGTATTGAAAAGATTTAGTCCCCTATGAATTTCTCTTAGAAATAGGCAACAGCTCATTTGCAGCCTGTTTCAAATTTGATTTTTTGAAAAGAGGGCAAGCTTTCAAGTCCACTTAAATGGAATCCAAGTTTGTGTTTCAACATTACAAGTGCTTGTAATGTTTGTAACACCCTGTTGCAATATTTTATATTTGGGGGTGCACCCTCGTGAGTGTGTGTGTGTGTGTGTGTGTGTGTCACAGAGAGAACTCTTACGTCATCTTTAATTACTAAGCTCCCAATAAATGGCTTCTGGAACATGTACTTCTGCTTTCAGAGACTGTGTGTAAATAATCTACAGAAAGCAAGAGGTATATAAACACTACCCTGGGTGCAACCATGCATTTACTGCAGGCGTTCAAGAAGCCAGACTTCAAAAGTTGCCCTTACACACTGCTGACAGGTAGTAACATACTTGAACATGAGCCTTTTGTGTGAATTTCCTGGGAGACATTGAAGTTGTATCTGCCTCTGAATTGGGACTATGCTGACACACTAAAGCCTGGACACAAACAAATTATTGGGGAATACTTAAGTAGCATTGAATGGCCTAAGGGAAGCTCTACTGCCTGAAGTTGTAACTCTCCTAGCTTCTGTGGTGCTGCCAGGCTCCTGTTTTATCATGATCTAAGTTTATGTGCTAAGGATGAAGTCACCCAGACATAGGCATGAACTATGTATTCAGATGCACTCTATTCTAATTCTGATCAGAAACTTCAGAGATATCAGATGATCTTGGAAAGATGACTTGGTTTGATGCAATTTGGCTCCTCACTTAAGTACACAGAGCTAAATGATGACCTGTGCAACATGGAATTACTTTGGCTACAACTGGGAGGGTCTGTCTTCACTATAAGTTGTGAAATGTGAGTTTATTCTTCTCAGTTGGACATGGAAAAGGTGACGGGATGTATGTATGAAATGTGTTATGACTGTCTTTGAAGGCTACTGGAGAGATGGCGTGATTTGCTGGCTTGAGACAAATGAGTGGTAATGAGCTGAAGGAAGCCTTCAACAGCCTGTCGATGAGAAGCCAGGGCCTTTCATCCAAAAGCTACAAGGAGATAAATTCTGCTAATAACCAGAGAACTGGTAACAATGAGAAAAGATTGTCTACTGAATGTCTCACTGGTGCCTAGTCAGTTTTCCCACTCCCCAAGGTCAGAGGCTGCCCTGATATCCTGTTGCATGTCTGAACAGTTGAGTAAAGGGATGAGTTAGGTGTCCTTGGAGCATTATTGTGAAGGGATGCTCTGTCTTTGTTGCTGGCCTTGAGATTATTAAGCCTAATAAAGAGTTTTGTGACAGCTATGTCTCCATGGGCCCTTGTCGGATGAAGAAGGACAGGATTCTCTGACCATAGCATGTTTTGGGTGGTAAGACTCTTTGAGCATCAAACTTCATAAATGCTCAAAAATTGCAAGCTATTCTATTTGGTTCTTAAATTCACACTTCCAATTGGGATGCTTAAGAAAATATCTTTTCTGTTAAGTTCACTGTAAGTTTTTATATTTTAAGTCATCTTGCTGGTATTTCTCACGTGACTCGGACCCTACTTTCTGTCCCAGAGCCTGAACACTCTGGGTTCCCTTACTGTGGAGATCACAGGCACATGAGACCAGGAGGGAGCAAGGTTAGATTATCATGTTTAGACTTGACCCCTCCCCATCACAAAAAGAAGAGGAAGGAGGAGGAGCGAGGGAGAGGAAGAGAGAAAGAATATAACTGTGTGCAACTCACGGCTGAAGGTAACACCCTCTAACAGGTGTCTCTCTCCTCGTTCATCTGCGTCTCCAATTCATCATGTCCTCCTATCTTTTGAACAAGGTTCTGTATGCTCAGACCTTCCCTTCATCCTGCTCACACTGGCTGATGTCACTGAAAGGCTCCTTTTACAAGACATCTTTCTGGCCATCTCACTAGTGGGTGGCCCCATGATTCAGGCTACCATCAGAATTGTCAGCTTACTACTTTATGATTTCCACAAGGCAGAGAGGAAGAGGCAAAGAGGAAGAAGTCAAAGTGAAGAGCTTTGGGCCAAATTGGCCAGGACCACAAAGCTAGTAGTTTATAAATGCTGTGGGTAATGGGGTCTCTTAACTTACCCCATTGAAATAGGAAAGTAAAACAATAAAAGCTTATGTCAAGATTAACATGTGACCGAAGGCAGTTTGCAGAGGAAAACCAAGGCCCTTTATCACCTTATTATCAGCCATGAAACAGGCATGAAACAGGCCATGAAATGCAAATGGGAAGAGAGAGGAGGGAGGGGCTGTAAAAATCATACATCCATGGCTGGATGCTTTGGGGGCTCTTTCTTCAGCTTGCTGCCAACTTCTATTCTTGTGTGTTCATTTCCTGCCATAATAAGCTGTTTGTTTTTGTTTCATGACTAGCTTGACAGGTACACATTTTGTTTTAGCATCTCCTGGCAGCTACTGGAATTCTTACCTAATTCTTACTGTATTCTCTCTTAAGTGCTAATAAAATTGTCCTTGAACTTCCTTTTGAGTCCATTTCTGAATTCTTTTATTAACAAGAGTAAGGACCATGAAAAGAACCTCGGTTTCCCCAGCAACATTAACTTTTCGCTTTTAACACCCATGGAAACCTAGTTTCACACTGATCAAGCTACCTGGATCTCTCACTCACTGAGAAAACATGGGATGCTGAGATGCCTCCCTGTTATATACTTGTGTTTATTCTCTTATTATGAAGTACCCTGAGCTCACTGACAAAAGGCAGAGCATTAATTTAAAATCAATAAATAACAGCATGGGAATTGGAAGTCTGTGGGGTAGCTGGTGTGAGTCACTGCTCTAGTTGTGACTAGAATAAATATCTGTGCTAACCAGGCCCACTGTGCAAACCCCAAACTCACTATTACTAGCGACTTCGCCTCAGTGCCTCAGAGCAGGCAATAGACAGTGGGGGTTCTGGCCTTCCAGAGTGGCTGTAGAGGTAGATCTGCCACTGTGGCTCCTTGGCCAGGCAGCTGGTGGAACAGCTGGGTCGGGATCATGCATCTTGGCCTTTTCTCACAGGTCAGTCACCCTGGGAAGTAAAAATGCCCTCTCACCCCAAATTCCAAGTTCACTTTCCAGAGTGAAGGAATCGCCTCAGATAGGACTTCCCACAGCACTGTCCACAGAACCTTCTGCCATGCCAGTTAACTGACTAGAGCATCAATGACTGGGGAGGGGTTGGAATGTTGCAGGTCCAGAGCCTAATCATATTTATCTTGGGAAATCTTTAACCGCCTCATTTGCCATTCTCCCATCATCCTCTCTGTCTGACCAAACATCCTTGTGACTAACAGGTAAGAACCTTTGGACCATTATCTTCCACCAACCAAAGGATATGTGCATCTTTAAGCACCATCCTAGGCCCATAGATTTCCCTGCTTTGCTTTAACCCTCCTGTCTAATGTTTCCAGTGATGTTTTTAAAAGTACCTTGATTTATGATTTCTTGTTTATTACTAATAAAAACTCCATCAAACTGCTACCCAATTTAAACATTAAACTTGGGGTAGCTTAAAGCTGTACTCCCAAGCCATGGTCACTCATATTGACTCTAGAACAAACTATTTCATATGCCCTTTGAGGCAAGAATTGTTTTTGAATTGACAAACATACACCATGATTAAACCAACAGCACAAAGCATACATGGAGGTGTTCTCAGGTTTACTATATAAACCCATTAATCACAGGGTGGTATAA
Organism: Peromyscus attwateri; assembly: GCA_902168425.1. Classification (NCBI taxonomy): domain Eukaryota; kingdom Metazoa; phylum Chordata; class Mammalia; order Rodentia; family Cricetidae; genus Peromyscus; species Peromyscus attwateri. Next base: position 9,064 of record CABHPP010148636.1, read on the forward strand.
CAGAGGGGTCCATCAAACAGTTATTAGTCATGTACTGAAAGCCAGGCCTTGTGCTTTGAAATATGCAGAGAAGAGAACATGTCTCCAAGTGCAGGCTGCTGATGGAGGCCTGTGTGTGGCAGCCAGCACTCTCCACTGATTATAAAATAAAATTCAGGTGGGTAGAGCATCTTCAAACATAATATAAAATAAACAAAAGTAAAAGTAAACTTCCACTGACATTGTTAGTCTTCCAACTCTCTAATCTAGCCTCCTTCATGAGCCTTCTATGGCCCTCCATGCTTCTACTGTCCAAGGAATGGAGAATATAAGGTTGAATGGATTTATAAGTATGGCTGACCACTGAGGTGCTCCAGGCTAAGGAACAGTGGGGGGCCAAGACCCTGAGACAGCAAGCTTCTGAGTGGCTTACAGAAGACATATCAAGGTAGTACACTGTAAGTTTTAAGTAGGGGAGAAGTAATATTAGAGATGAAGAATCAGGACAGACTTAGCCAGGCCCTTAGTGCTAGGAATGTGTGGTGCTTTGAATAGGAATGGCCCTCATAGGCTCATATACTTGAATGCTTGGTCATTAGGAAGTGTGGCCCTGTTGGGGTAGGTGTGGCCTTTTTGGAGGAAATGTGTCACTAGGGGGTGGGCTTTGAGTTTCCAGAAGCCTAAGCCAGACTCATAGTCTTCCTCTCTCTTCCTGCTTGTGGACGCCCACAAAGGTTTCCTAGTGAGATCTTACCTGGCTTTACCCAGCAGGGTTGCATTAGAAGATTGCTTGCATGGTTAATAGGTGATTGGAAGGGTCCCTACTTGGCTGTGCTAGGGGGAAGATTTTTTCCCTCTACCCCTTGGCATTCCTATAAAAGGCCCTTTAGAAAAAACAGAAGGGGCCAGTGCATATTGATCCCTCCTCAGGCTATCCTGTGTTTCTATCTGTTTCTCTCCCCTCTATCCTTCTATCTAATATCTCTTATCCCTCTCTCCTTAAGAGTACCCTGTCATAAATATGGGAGCTGGTCCCCCACAGATGGTGCCAGGAACAGGGACAGGGGACTTGGCAAAAGGAGAGAGGGGGTGTCACAGGTGAAAGGGGACATGCCCAATAATGGATTAAAAATAAAGGCGATGGTATTTTATTCTCAGGAGTGAAAGTAAAATGGCTGAAAGAAATGCTGAAGTGAAAAGTGAGGCTACATCAAATATCTCTCTCTATTTAGGTTTCTTTCTTTTTTTCTCTCTCTCAATTTTTATCTACAAAAATTAAGGAAAAAATAAGGTAGAATATAGAAATACAGTGTAAAAAAAAACAGGATAAGAAAAGCAAGAAGACAGAGGAACTATGTCCTTGATTTTCCAACTATGAGATCATGAACACAAACGCTCCAGGGGAAGAATTGGAGTCATGAAACAATACCATGAGAAAAATGGGCAGAAAAAGATTCCTGTGAAAGCTTTTGGCCTGTGAATAGCTTAGCTTTAAGCCCTGAGTGGCAGGGAAAGAATTTTCCCTGGGGTGGACGTAAATGAAATAAAACTCTTCACTCTGCTGGCAGTGCCACTGTATGATAACATTGTACCATCAAAATTAGTTTCCTCTTGGCCATGAAGCCGAGAATTGGGAACAGAAGTCTTGGGAAAAACTTAGTAATCTTTCTCTCAAAAACTGAAAGCTTTTCAGGTCTTTCCTTCTCAGATTTTTTCTCTTTCTGTAGGGGCAAAATTAAATTCACCTGGAAGAAATATCTATCAGAATGGGAGAGTCACTCATAACTGCCCTAGCATAAAAAAAAATCCCCTGGAGAATTGCAAATCCTCACTGTTAGCATTGTGTCTCCACTTTTAACCAGCAATTGGGAAGCAATTAATGGAAGGCCAGGGAGCAAGCGCCTCTGAGTTTGAGTGCATTCAAGGGATAATGGGGTCCCTGCAGTTGCCAGGTAGTTTTCTCAAGGGTGGAACTGAGGCAGAGGTGGTGCAGGAACCACCTGCCTGCCCAAGAGCCCCAAGTTGGTAGGTGGCGCTACACAGCACCTGAGACTGTGAAAAAAGCCCTTTTGAAAAAACTCTTTTTTGGGGGGGGGAAGATCTTTCTGCAAAAGCTCTTTTTTCGAGTACTCTCATTCCTTTTCACTGACCCAGTGAGGTGCAGGAGCGAAGTACCCAAGGGTTTTCACTTCTGGCAAAAAGCACCTATCTGAATGCACACAGACAGTTGTGACACATTCTAGGGATGGTACCAGGTGAAAAGCTTAATCCTGACTCAAAAAACTCCTGTGATAAAAGAGCAGAAACTTGATTTTGACTGTATAAACAAAACTGGGAGAAAAATGGCCACCACTGGCTGCAGCTGAGTTTTCTCCCAGACCTAAAAAGGCAACCTGGGAAATGTAGTTCATAAGGCCACTTGGGAACCATAGCTTGTAAAAGCAAGGAGGCATAGGCAAACAGTTCTGGAGAAAATGCAGAGAGACTGGGATAAAAGCTTTCAAATATTTCCCATAACAGAGCAGCAAAATACCCAAGAGAAGTACTACCAGTATAGCCAAAAACAAAATAAAAACATAAACAAAAACAAAACAAAAAACAAAACAAAACAAAAAACCACCTAAATGCCATTTTTTTCCCCACAAGCTTTGTTAGCTTGCCTCCCAGGAATGGGAAACAGGTGAACAGCCTGCCTGTCAGGTGGGGCTTATTTGCTGTGGAAAAGCTAGATGGCAAATTGAGCACAAAACAGGTATTCCTTATAATCCTCAAGCACAAGGCATAGTGGGAAAGCCCATAGTAGTCTTAAAAAGCAGTTTTAAAAAATTAAGAAGAGGGAATTTTACCCTCAGTCATCAAATAAAGCTTAGGATGATATAAACTCCAAATTTTAGAAATGATTTGCATACTTTCTCTCTTGTTAGAAGAAAATGTAACAGTTCAGTTAAGAAATCGCTTATAGATGTTTGCTAATAGACTTTGCTTTTGAATGTAATAGTTTTGTTAAGAAAACTCTTATAGATGTTTTCTAAAATAGTCCTATAAAGTTTGATTTTAATATAAGTTTGTTTTAGTTTATTTTTAGTCTTTTGAGACAGGGTTTCTCTGTGTAGTTTTGGTGCCTGTCATGGATCTCTCTCTGTAGACCAGGCTGGCCTCAAACTCAGAGATCCACCTGGATCTGCCTCCTGAGTGCTAGGATTAAATGTGTGCCACCACTGCCCGGCAGGAATATAAGTTTGTAAAAAGTATAAATAAGTATAGTGATACTCATGTTAGTTGTAAATATGTATATTGATGTTAAGAGATCTTTTCTAGATGTGTGCTAAAGTTTGTAAAATAGTTCCATAGAGTTTCCTTTTGAATATAAGTATAAATACGTATAGTGATATTCATGCTACTTATAAATATGTTGAATGCAAGTTTGTAAAAAGTGTAAATGTTGAATGTAAGTTTGTAAAAAGTGTATAGTGATGTTCATACTAGGATTGTTTTTATTACTCTTTAACTTCAAATATACTTGAATACTTTTTATGATAGCTTAAAATATAATGTTATGGTCTCAGTGGCCCCTGGAAAACTTAAGTGAAGGTGTCATAGTCATAATTATGGGAGCTTTTCTGTTGTCTTCTGAAAAGTTTCTACTCCTCCTCTGTTTCTGTTTAGAAAGGGGTAAGCCTCCCATAAATGGGTAGGCCTCCCACAGTCGAGTTAGTTTGTACAGAATTTCTACTGCTGTGGTAGGAAAACATTTACATATGAGCTACTTAAACAGCTAAAAATGTCTTTATAAATACCATGATTTTTGTTTGTTTGTTTGTTTCCTTGAGTGGATACTGTGAAGTGTTTTGAAATGACTTTTTTCTCCTGGAAATCAAAATAGTCTTTTGAAAATTTTATTGAACATCTTTTAGGAGAGAGTTTTGATTGGGAAAAAGGCTGGGTGCAGCTAAAACTGCTATTCCTTTACTGGGAGGAGTGGCAGCTATGGATATTGCTGTGAATGTTTGCAGGCTCTTAGTAGGGACCTGGGACAGAGCTGAGTTAAGCTCTGTGCCTGTTCCTGCCAGAGGCTGGTAGCCAATAATGGGTAACTTTCTTCTTGATAGAGCTTCCAATCTAAACCAGAGTATGTTTGATGAAAAGTGTATCTCCATGATGGGTAAGGAAGATTATTCAAGATAGATGACCTAAGACAGACAAAGTCTATCTGAGGAGCCTGGGGGGGGCATTTATTATATCAAGAAGGGAGAGCTGTGGAGGCCCACAAAGGTTTCCTAGTGAGATCTGAACTTGCTTTACCCAGCAGGGCTGCATTAAAGGATTTCTTGACTATGTACAGGGTTACCAGGTGATTGGAAGAGTCTGCACTTAACTGTGCTAGGGGGAAGTTATTTGCTCCACCCCCTTGATATTCCTATAAAAAGCCCGTTAGAAGAGACAGAAGGGGGCAGTGGATGTTGACCCAGGCTCTCCCTAGGCTGTCCTGTGTTTCTATCTGTTTTCCCCCTCTATCCTTCTATCTCATATTTCTTACTCCTCTCTCCTCAAGAGAACCCTGGGGAAAAAATGGGGGTGGATTTCCCCATACCTGCTGCCTACCGATCTAAATGGAGAACTCTTAGCTTTTGTCCAGCACCATGTTTGCCTGCATGCTGACATGCTTCTTGGCATGATGACAATGGACTAATAAACCTTTGAATGTAAGAAAGCCCCAATTAAATGCTTTCTTTTGTAAGAGTTGCCATGGTCATGGTGTCTCTTCACAACAATAGAACATTGTAAGGTATAGGGGTAGGATGGAGTGGCCACATGTGACCTTATTTTGAAGCTCTGTGCAGCATGTTCAAGAGCAACCATTGGGAGATGTCAAGGCTTGCTGTAGAAAACTGAAGCAGGAGGTGATCTCAGCTGAAAATGAAATGGTGCAGAAGGAGACAGACCTAGGGGAAGCATTCTCAGCCAGGGCAAGTGCAAACTCTAAGGAATAGGGATACATTTCCTTTGCTTAAAACAGAGATGTCATCAGTTCCACAGGTTTGGTTTCCATAGCAACCTTCTGGCCCATTTCTTTCCAGATCAACAATATATGCAGGAGAAAGACTCCTGCCCAGATGCCTCTTTGCAAGGCCAGGGCTTCCCAGGTATCAAAATAAAGTTTCACATGGCTAGTCCAACTTTTCCTTCCTGTGGTGTATGGGGAGAGCTAAGTTCAAGTGTTGAGAGCTAAGTTCTTGTCCTTGAGTCTGGACATATCCATTCTAAGACTAGCAAAAGATGACAATAGTACCCATGACCTATGTTGCTAGGGATTCCAGTTCATTCTTCTGCCAGATAATCTCCAAAACTTCAGTTTCTCAATCTGCTAGTTATGGAGGATAAAACAAATTCCCATCAGCAGCTCTGTGCTTGTGATTCTCATTTTAAGTAATAGTGAGGAAAATAATGCAAATACATTCTTTAATAAAAAACAGAGGAGAGGGTAAGAAGACAGAGTAGAGAGAGATAGAGAGGGATGGAGGAGGGAGAGAGAGAGAGACTAAGAGACTGCCAAGTCATTTGGGTTGGTTTTTCCTCAAAGACATAAATTCTGGCTTTTACTTTTAGCTCATGTTTCTTGCTTAGCCAGTGTTTTTATTAATGGGCAAAAATCCAAAATTAAACAATAACGTGGTTATGGCTTCTTGCCAAATTGTACCTCACACTTGGCTCAGAACCTGCTGTCCATGTGGATAAGCAAGGAGCCCTGGAGGGGAAGAGGGAAAGGCCATGTTCAGATATGGGAGGTGGCTGCCTCACATGGCTCATTATTTGCTCAAGAATATGTTTAAGGTTGAGGTTAAAAAAGAAGAAGCAGAAGTATCGAGCATGTGTAAATTTGCATGGCTGAGGAGGGTTTCTAAACTGTAGCAGCTAGCAGTCAGCCTCCAGGAAGAAGGACCTTTCTAAGGAGCAGGTTCAGACCACCTTGCTTAGGCAGCAGCTGGTGTGGCAGCCTCAAGGCTGGCACAGAGCCGTGGGTGGGGTGAGTGCAGATGACACCAGTGTCTCTCTGGGACAATGGACAGACCCAATAGAGAGTGGTGCTTTGGGGACTCAAGGATCTGGCAAAGCAGCATATGGAGGGATTCTCTCAGGCTTTATTATGGCATTCCCAAACCCATGCCATTTCTCTTTGATCAGTAGCCCATTGTCCTCTGATGGCCCTCTCTGGTAGGTTCACTTCCTTCCCCAGATCTGTTTTCTGACCAGTGTATTCCAAAGTCCTCTCCTACCCCATCCCTTTCTGCCCTCTCATGATCCCTTTCTAGTTTCATGACTTTCATGGCTAATGTTGGGGGTAGTATGGCCAGACTCCAAGTGAGCAGAGAACAAGCTGGGCTGGAGAAGACAAGACAGGAGCCAAGGTGTGCCAGGGAACCAGATGGGCTAACACAAGGAGCAGGATCTGCCGGGGTTGACCCAGTGCACCAACCCAGGTATCAGCAAAGATGCCTCCAGGGGCCTTTTGGATGAGGTCCCCCATTAATGGACTTCCCTCAATTTGGAGTTAAAACTGCTTGTGCCCTATCAGCTAAGCTAGGCATTGCTAGGCAGGGATTTGGAGGAACAGGGCCCTAACTAGAGCTGATGATGGGAACCCAGGGCAGCTCTGACCTGTGCACTCTGCATTCCATAATTACAGGTCCTCCCTGTTGCAGACTGAACTTGTAAAATGCTCCACATCGCTTCTATGCTTGATACATTCTGCCTCATGGTGAGGACCAGGGGTGAGTCACCACAGACAGCTGAGGTGAGATGAGAGATTGGGTGGAATGGTTGGTAGGGGTTTGGCTTTGGTGTGGAGGCTCGTGCTGGGGAAGAACATGCACAAAAGGCAGCACCTCACAGCACAGGACCACAACACGCTTGCTCAGGAGAGCTGCACCTTCCAGGGAGGGTCCATCAGGTATCAGAGGCTCACTGGCTCCCCCATTGCTCTGACCTCACTTCCCTAAGCTTCTACTATGCCCACCCCTCCTCATGCTGTGTGTGTCTAACTCCCTTTGTCCCATGTGTACCAGGGATAGGTGTCTGTTCAGAGGAGACCCAGCCTCCCACTGCTCCTGATGGGTGGATGCAGGGAGCATCTGTCTTTGAGGGGGTTGTTGCTGGACTTCCACTGTAGACACTGTAACAGCTGGCCAGGGTCAGCAGAAAAGAGTTGACGGCAGCCTGTGTCAATGAGGATGTGGACAGGACCAAGAAGCAAGGGCCACATGGCTTGCTGTTTTGGAATGGCTCTGCACTGGAATCAGTTTCTGATATGAATATGTAGACATGTCAGAGACCTTAACTTAGATACCAGGAATTCCTAAAATGAAGACTGGCCCAGACCAGGAAACGTTTTGCTGGGAAGCTGACACAGGCAGAATGGGGTTCCTTATTTTTCTATCTTGGGGTTCAATGAAGCATTAGAAATAAGGCTTAATATCATTAGGGCAAAGATCCTGGTCCTCACACAGTTCAGAGTTGATCCCCAGGCAACTGGGACAAACATGGTTTGAAAGTACTACAGTGAAAGCTGGGGTGCACCGTTCATATCTAGCTCCTAATCCCAAGGAACTGAATTTCCCAAGAAAGCTCTAAAGAGCAAGCGCCAAGGATGTGCATACAAAGGCAGACACATAGCGGCCAGAAAGCACTTCCTGGGGGTGGGTGGGAGGCAGCTGCTGGGAATTATTCCTTCCTCGGCTTGCAAAAGGCCATCGAGATAATTAAATAACACCGTGTCAATAAATCCCCACTGCCTCTGTATCTCCCTGGCATCACCAGGAGGAGAGGGAGAGGGTGGTAGAAGCCTCTGCGGCTGCTGGCGTGATAATGAATGTGGCTATGGATCCAAACTCAACTGCATCACCTCTGGAGAAATGCAGCCAGGCAGAAAAGCAATAAACAAATAAAAGTCAAGCAGGGAAAGTGAGAGCCACCAACCCAGCCTCTTGACAGCACAGGAATTAATATGACAAATATGGCTATGCCATACCACCCAGCTCACCCACTCTCAGAGCCACCGAAGAATTTATGGTTCCTGTGCATGAATATAAGCATATGTATGTGTGATGTGTATGCATATGTGTTTGCATGTTTCTGCGGGAATTTCCTGCGTTTCTTTTGTCTGTATGGCAATTGATACTTGCCTTCATTCATATGGCCAGAACCCTCACACTAGCTGCTGCTGGGGACATGCCTGCCTAATTGTAGACATGGTGGACTATTTGTGTAGTGTGAGGTTAAATCGGTATAAGGAAGGAAGTACAAATGTCTGAGACAGAAACCTTAGATGTGAGAGGCAGCTATGGAGAGAGGACAGAGTCCTCTGCTTTGCTGTATGTGCTATGTGCTGTAAGGCTAACGAGGTATTGTTCTCCCTGAGAACACTATGATGGCTGTGATAACTGGTCTTTCTATTGCGGTGACGAAGTACCAAGAAGGGTTTACCTTAGCGCACGGCTTCAGAGATTTCCATTCCTGGCCATTGGCCCTTTGTTTCTGGCTCTAAGAAGACACAGAGGATCATGGCAGAGAGGAAACTGTGAACTGAGCTGCCCGCTTCATGGTGGCCAGGAAGCAGAAAAGGGGGCCCAGGAAAGTTTCTAATAGAATATCTGCCCTTCAGGACACATCTATTATGACCAGCTTCCTCCCCACAGTTCCACCTCCTAGGACCCCACTAAGCTATGAATTCACTGGATTGATTTACTGATGAATCAGTCTCCTAACCCAGTCACTTCCTCAAGTCCCATCACCTAATAATCAGTTATTCAATACACGAGGAGGACAATGGCTCACAGTCTTGGCTTTCTGGAGTGACCATAATAGAGCATCACAGCCTGGCAGGACCAATGGACATCAGTTGATTTTCACACAGTTGGAGACTGGAAACCCAAGGTAAATGTTTTCTTACTGAGTGCAGATAGTGCCTGCTTCTGGAACCCAAAATATTGGGGGTGGGCAGTGCAGGGATGGGCAGTGCAGGGATGGGCAGTGTAGGGATGGGCAGTGCAGGGATGGGCAGTGCAGGGATGGGCAGTGTAGGGATGGGCAGTGCAGGGATGGGTAGTGAAGGGATGGGCAGTGAGGGGATGGGCAGTGTGGGGGTGGGCAGTGCAGGAGTATGGATTTGGGTATTCAGGGTTTGGGGTTAGGGTGGTGTCAGAACATGGTCCAAGAATGAATATTCACAAGAATTCTGAATGTTTGTCAGAAAACTCCAAGAAAACAAGACAAGAGTCTTGTGACCTCAGTTTCTTCAAAAACACAGAACTGTTCTTCTGTTCTTGGAATGTGTTTTCCTGCTCCTCCCTGGTGTATGGGATAGAAGTGAGTTTACTCAGGTTTTTCATTAGAACTGACTATTGTTCTTTGTCTGTGTGCCTCTATGGGAAAGCATGGCTTTGCCACATGCGGCTGTCCTTGTGATGGTACACTTTACTCAGGTGACTCCTCTTAAACTTCTGATGTTAAGATGCTTTGAATAAAGTTGGCTATTGCATAAAATAGAAATAAACAAATCTGCTTCATTTATGGGCTCCGTTAGGCCAGATCGTGCCCCCTCTAGGTGGGCGGGGGGGGGGGGGGACGGACAGTGGTGTAGCTGCAGGATGCAGGCTGAGCAGAGCGGGAAGACCCCACTCTGCACTATCCCTTTGAGGGATGGAGAAGGCAATGCACTCTTCCAGTGGGTAGGGTGTGCCTGACTGTCTAGAACGGGAATTATTGGTGAAATTATTTAGGCCACTCCACGTAGTTAAAAGGGAGGTTTATTTTGTGGGGTAACTTACAAATGAAGGGATAGTTTACAGGGTCTGGAAAAGGTATGGCGCAGTCCGGCGGTGTTCTCTGGAGCACTCTGCTCGGTCTACCTCCAGCGTCCAGGGTCCAGGAACCAAGAGAGCTGGCACATCCGGATCTCGGGTCTTCAGGGTCCACTCTTGGCCCCGCCTTGTAGGCATGACAGTTACCAAAGCCTCAATGGGGGTTGGAACTTCCAGATCAAAGCTGGAATGGCTACCCACTACAGGGAATGGCTGTAACTGATCTATAGAAGAACAACATTCTCTGGGGAAGGGGAGTCTTTGGTAAGAGTATGGCTAGAAGATAGAAAGTATAGAAACTGCTTTCTAGGGGGAAACTGAGGCATGAGGTCTGTGCCCAAGAGATGCACCTATGATGTATCAGTGTGCCCAGTGTGCCCTGGATGAAGGCAGAGGACCCCCCCCCCCCCCCGTTGAGGCACAGATGTGGCTTTGAGCAGTTCCCCAGGGTCTCTCAGCCAGGGGTAGGCAGCATGCTGGGAATTTGCTCACATCAGTGGCTCCCTGCAGGTAGCTCAGCTGACTACATCTCTGTGCTCCAGGGTACCCTAGACCCAGACAGCAGGAGGCTTCCTGCAGGAGCACTGCACACATACTGCATTCTGATCTTCCTTTGGGAAATGAAAGTGTTCCACAGAGTGTCTCAGAATGTCCCACAGAGTGAAGGGGTGGCTCCATGACTCTTCACCCTAAAGGGACAGATGAACTGATACCCGAATAAATAGCCCCCTTCAATCTACACTCTTCCACTTAACAGTGTCACCAGGGGTGAGTTAATTAACTTCTCTGAGTGTCTGAGGTGATCTGTGAGAGTGTTGAAGCAATAGTCCGCTTGACTTCCAAGGTTGTTCAGAGGGTGGGGCAATCTATTAGTGGAATTAATTACATCAGCATATTCAAATAGCTACCGTATATACATATAATTATCTCAGACACCCATAGAGAGCACAATCTACAACCCATTGTGACCCTTCAGAAACAACTCAGGTAAACAGGAACAGATAAAGGGAAGTTCTTTATTGTACCTATACTGAATACCAGAACCCACAGGATATAGTCAGAGGTAGTCTTACTGAAGTCGCATGGAAGCCTGGATTTATGCTCTTCCTGATAATGACCGGCACTGACCTGGATGTCCCTACCACTGTGATGAGAATGAAAGTACACAAATAAGCAGAGGAAGCCAGCACCTTCCAACCGTGTAATTAGCTGTGTGGAGGAGCCAGGAGGATGAACAAAAATCCCTCTGCAAACCGTGTGAAGCAGACAGTCACAGGAACGGTAAACAAGAGGAAGGAGCAATTAGAATGTGCCAGAAGGAAACTTCACACTGGAAATGCCAATTAAAAACAAGCCAAAATTCAAGGCCTGAGCTCCCAAATACAGGTGAAATGCATATGAAATTTAGAACAATTTTCAGCAACGTAAACGGCAAATGAGTCATTTGCGGTCTAGGGATGAAGCTTGTGGGCTGAGAACCAGTCAATCCTTCTCAGAGTAACCACAGATTAATACTGTACCTGGCATGGGGATTAAAATCACTGTAGGAGACAGAATAACCCAATTATAGAATTTATATGGGAAAAAACACCTAAAACCTGTGGCCAGTACCATAAAGATTTTAAAAAGAGAAGAGTGCTATCCGTGTTGCTACTAAGGGGTTAATACAGGGGTACAGTAGATCAGGAAATACATGTATTTCATATCTCATGGAAAACTATCAGGGGAAAAGCAAGTATGATATCTTCTTAATTTATGTCATGCAAAAAATGTGTAAGAGATAAATTGTCACACACACACACACATACACACACAACAAGGAGTGTGGATAGTGTTAAGAACAAATGGTGAAAAAAGGTATTGATATGATGATCCCAGACAGTCAGATAACATATGTCTTTCTATGCAAGGTTGAAAATGAAGGGAATAATTAAAAGATCAGGAGGCTAGAATCATTAGTCTCAAACTCCCCATAAACACTATCAAGCAGCAGTCCAGAAGAGGTGTGCAAGCTACAGAGTCAATGAGAAGGAGCTTTCTCGAAGGTGGTGCTGGCGAAGCTCCTGTGAGAAGCAGCTGGAAGCTCACACACAAAGTGGACTGAATGCTGACGTGGAGGTAGAGGCAATAGGGAAATGCAGATCAAAACGATTCTGAGATTCTGCTTTACAGGTTCTCCCTGTCAGAACGGAGAAGATCACAAACACAAGTGACAGCTCATGCTGGAAAGAAGGTGGAACGAGAGGAATACTCCTCCATTGCTGGTGGGAGTGCAAACTTGTATAGCTGCTATGGAAATCAATATGGCTGTTTCTCAGAATTCTGGGAATCAATCCACCTCAAGACCCAGCTATACCACTCCTGGGCATATACCCAAAGAAAGCTCTATCTTAAAACAGGGATACTTTGCTTAACTATGTTTATGGTGGCTTTATTCGTAATAGGTAGAAACTGGGAACAACCTAGATGCTCCTCAACTGAAGAATGAATAAAGAAATTGTGGTACATTCATACAATGGAAAATCACTCAGCTGTTAAAAATGACATCATGGAATTTGCAGGCAAATGGACAGAACTAGAAAAAAAATCATCCTGAGTGAGGTAACCCAGACCCAGAAAGACAAACATGGTATGTACTCATTTATAAGTGAATATTAGCTGTAAAGTAAAGATAATCATGCTTCAATCCACAGACCCAGAGAGGCTAGGTAACAAGGAAGGCTTAAGGGAGGGGGACACATGAATCTCCCTGGGAAGGGAAAATAGAATAGATTTAGTGGATGGACTGGTGATGGGTGGAGATGGGAACAGGAGGGATCAGGTTCGGGGGAGGAACAGAGGGAAAGATTATTGGTAGAAATGACTGGAATTGAGGGGCATTTTAGGGGCAAGGTAGAAACCTAGTGCAATGGAAACTCCCTGGAATATATGAAGGTGACCCTAGCTAAGACTCCTAGTAAAGAGGGACATGGAGCCTGAACAAGCTGTCTTCTGTAACCAGGCAAGTCTTCTAGTGGAGGGATTGGGGCACCAGCCAACACAAAACCTTTAACCTACAATATGTCCTGCCTGAAAGATGTGCTCGGGTAATGGTGGCACAGAACTTGTTGGAGTGGCCAACCAATAACTGGTCCAACTTGAGACCCATGCCACGAGAGTGAGCCCATGCTTGACATGCCTGTTCCTAGAGGACCAGGAACCAGAGGCTAGATAGCCCAGAGACATAGGATAGAACCAAAGATGACTGGCAAAAAAAAGTCAATGAAATGATCCCTAATGATATTCTGCTATACTTGTAGACTGGAGTCTAGCATAATTCTTATCAGAGAGGTTTCATCCAGAAACTGATGGGAACAGATACAGAGATTCGCAGCCAAACTTTAGACAGAGCTCAGGGAATCTTACAGAAGAGGGGGAGAAAGCATTGTAGGAGCCAGAGAGGTCAAGTATACCACAGAATCAACTAACCTGGGCTCTTAGGGGCTCACAGAGACTGACTGACAATCAGGGAGCCTCCATGGGTCTGATCTAGGTCCTCTGCATATATGTTATGGTTGTGTAGCTTGATGTTCTTGTGGGACTCTTAACAGTGGGAACAGGGGTCTGACTCTTTTGTGTGCTTTGGGAACCCTTTCCTCCTATTGGTTTGCCTTGTCCAGTCTTGATATGAGGGGATGTGACGGATCTTATTGTAACTTGATATGCCGTGTTTAGTTGATATTCCTGGGAGGCCTGCTCTTTTCTGAAGAGAAAGGAGGAGGAGTGGATCTGGGAGAGAGGGGATATAGGGGGAGGGACTGGGAGGAGAAGAAGGAGAGGAAACTGTGGTCAAGATGTAATATATGATAGAAGAATAAAAACACACAAACAAAAAAGCATCGAATTACACAGAGACCTTGTGCCCTTAATAAACTAACCAAATGCTGGTCATAAGTTTAAGCAAAAATGCACAACTCTAAAGCTCCCAGAGGGCTGAGGAGACGGCTCAGTGGGTCTCACACTGGTTATCCAAGTGCAAGGCCAAGAGGAGCTCAAACCCAGGCACCCACGTGAGAGCTGTGCAAGGAGCAGAGACAGGGCATCCCGAGCAAGCTGGCTAGCCCAGCCAGCCAGAATGGCAAGTTACTGTCTTAGCGACAGACCCTGCTTCAGTAGTGAAATGGAAAGAGGCCTGCCTCAGGCTGCCACACACAGGCACACACGTGTACATGCAGTCACACAGGTTAACGTGCAACATGCACACACACGATACACACACACACACACACACACACACACACACACACCATATAACACGCCTACCACACACGCAAACACAGACACACACACACACACCATATATATACACACACATCATACATGTGCACATGGGTATATATATATATATATATATATATATATATATATATATCTGCATGTGTGTGTGTGTGCATGTGCACATGGGTGTATATATGTATGTGTCTGTGTGTGTGCATGTGTGCATGGGTGTGTGCATCTGCAGGTGTGTGTGTGTGTTGTGTGCATGTGCACGTGGGTATATATATGTATGAGTCTGCATGTGTGTGTGCATGTGTGAATGGGTATGTGTGTGTGTGTGTGTGTATGTGTGTGTGTGTTTCCTCTTCTGTTTGTGATGCTTCTGAAAATGAGGCATTCTGGCTTTGAACATTGCTATACACTCCACCACTCCATTGAGTTTCATTTTATTTCGGTGTCTTTCTCTCATTTTTCCTTAGTTCTTATTATGATATATGAAACAGGTAAAGATTTTTAAAACTCAGAAAAAGAAAACACCCCAAATAATCTTACAAGGTAGCCAAGCATCATAGAAGTACTTATTGTATTTGTATGCTGTTAATACGTACACAAAAATATTGGAGGGCCCCAGAGATGTCTCCACACCTGAGGATGCTTCCCACCAAGCCCGTCTCCAAATGTGAAGAATGACCAGAGTTCCATCCTTGGGCCCAAATGGTGAAGGGAGAGAACTGACTCCAGCAGGCTATGCTCTGACCTCCGCGCTCACTGTAACACGTGTGTAACCCCAAAAACAAACAAACAAATTTTAAATCGATTTACATATTGCCACGCACTGTCTTCTGCAGCTGCCGCCACGCCCGGATCTTCCTCTGTTGACTTGGCCTCTCGGAATCTGTATTCCAAGATAACAAGGTAGGACGGGGTGCCTGGTGCACGCCTGTTCCGGCCGACTGGCCAGGACTAGCTGGATCTAAGATGGCTGCCAGAGTGACACCAGACTCCTTTGACATCGTCACTGTCATCCTGTGCTTATGCCTCCAGAGGGCCTGGCCTGTACTGACAATTGTCACAACAACAACCACAAAACCGTGTGGAAGGAATGAGGAGGCTTGGCACCCAGAAACAAACGCAAGTCCTTCCCTCCACGGTCCCAGCTCTACACAGCCCACATCCCTCCTCTGTGCTCTTCTCCGTGTGTGTTATCCCACTTGGGGATAAGAAGAAAGGTCTCCTTTGTTCTACAACCGTCACTCGTTCTTGTCACTGTTTCCAAACTTCCCAGGAAGTGAAGGGACCACAGTTCCGTGTCCAAGCTTGGTGACAAGACGGCTGAGATGGCTGAGCTGATAAAGCCCTGGCCGTGCTGGCATGAGGGCCAGGGTTCAAACCCCCAAACCCCCAGAACCCCTGGGAAAAGCCAAACAGGTCAGCTGCAATCCCCGCACACCTGCAGGGAGATGGGCGATGGACGCAGGCGACCCCTTGGAAGCTTGCAGGCGGTGATCCCCAGTATACACGCCTACAAACAAGGGGAAGGCTGGAACTCACCACCAAGATTGTCTTCTACTCCTGTCATGTAATAGTTAGCTACCCTGTGGTGGTTTGCATAAGAATGTCCTCCTAAGGCTCCTAGATCTGCATGCTTGGTCATCAGGGAGTGGGACTGCTTAAAAAGGATTAAGAAGTGTGGCCTTGTTGGAGGAAGTGTGTCACTGGGAGTGAGCTTTGAGGTTTCAGAAGCTCAAGCCAGGCCCAGTGTCTCTCTTTTCCTGCCGCCTGCAGATCCGGGTGTAGAACTCCTAGTTGCTTTGCCAGCACCGTGTCTGCCTGCCTGTGTGCTGACATGCTGATAATGGACTGAACCTCTGAACTGTGAGCCACCCCAGTTGAATACTTTTCTTTATAAGAGCTGCTGTGGTTGCAGTGTCTCTTCACAGTAAGAGAACAGCATCTGAGACATGCCTCCTCCTCCAAATCCTCACAAAGATAGAGAAGTAAGTTGAAAAATTGGTAATGGAGTCATAAAGTATTAAAATGACAGGGATTTTGACGCCTGTCTAGTTTAGCACTCAGACACAATTTTCTTGGATTTTCTCAGATCACAAAACAAATGTCCCTATAAGCTGCACATCTTCTGGGTGGCGAGTATCACCACACATGCATATTTTATGTTGTCTTGACATAGCAGCCTAGAGATGCCTTGACATTAATCTGCTGGCTCTCTGTCTCCCAGCCAGCACATGTCCTGTGACGTCATCTTCTGGAATGGGAGGCCTTAGCCCCTGATTCCAAGTGGGGCAGCACGGGAAAAACAGGCCTTCTGGAGAGTCAGTTTACTTCATGGGACACCACAGTGACACATGATGCTTTTCCTCACACAGATGAAAGGAAAGGATGAAGGCACCTTTTCTTCTTCTTCAGAATACAAGGTTTATTTGAAGCCAAGTTTCTCTGTGTCTCCAGCGTTTTCTCCTCTGGTGTCGAGGCTGACAACCTGTTATGTAATCATATGCTAGATTTGTTTCTCTCCTTCCTTTAATACATTTTTCAGTTTCATCTTTTCAGAAAAGGGAAAAGCAAAACTAACCGTGGAAGTTTCCGAGGCAGGCAGGACGCCCTAGGGAGTGTTTATCAAAGGACCTGGAAGGTTTTGGGGGCAGACTTCACTAAGCCTCAGGCTTGAAGATAGAAATGCGAGAGCTGGGGAGAGACAGCTTGAAAACAAACACTCATATTCTGTGTGGGTGACAAAAAGGAAAACTTTTATAAAAGGGGTTATTAAAATTCAGAGATGCCAGATGCCGCTAGCAAGTTTTATCAGGGGAATTGAGTGTGAGGGTTTTCATTTCAGAGCCCTAAATAACTGGGACTTCCATTTTCAATTTTAGGAGAAAAATGTAGGCTTCCTACTTCTCAGTAGGAAAAGAGGGTATTTACGAAGATATGAAGACATGTGTCTATACATACATGTGTGACTTCCAGTAGAAAATGTATATTCATTGAATCAGCATCTGGTTTCCAAAGTTTTAAAATTCTCCATAATATCTTTGTAGAAATTTCAAAAGCAAAGATCCCATTTTTTAAAATCTATCAAACCTCAAAAACATGAAACAGTGTTTTCCACCAGAGAAACACAACACGGTAAACATAGTCTGTGGTGCTGACATGTCTCATTAAGAAGTTCCTTGAGGGAAAGCCGTGTTGTTATGAGAAGAATAAGTACCTGAATGTTCAGATCTGATGAGAGCAGTCCAGGCTGGTGATGATTTTTACCTTGAAGCACATAATGAGAGGATGTTTTAGGAGTACATATACATACATGCATATTTGTTTTCTTTCTCAACATATTAACTCTTTTAGACATGAATGTTACTTCAACAACATCATGCTGGTTATCATCATGACCATCAAACCACCACCACCATCATCACCATCATCATCATCATCATAACCATTGTCATCAATCTCACATGATGCTCATTATCAGTGCATTATCACCATAATCAATATCATCGCACACATTCATCACTGCCACCATCATCATTACCATCATTGCAGTCATTGTCATCAACCCCTCATTATACTTAGTCATCAACGCCATTGCCACCACGATCAGCATCACCACACTGATCACCATCGCCACAACCACCACCATCTTTATGACCAGCATCATCACTTTCATCACCCTAACTCAATCTGGTAGAAGACTGTATTTTACATAATGTCTCAATTCTTCACTTTAGAAGGAGAATCTTGGTCCCCTAAGGATCTGTTTCCCAGCTATTGTATTGCTTTACAAATAATTCAGAAAATGGCACTAAAGCTTGTAGACTTGGAATTTGAAGGTGAGTGTTTTGGCACCTTCTGTGATGGGTCAGCTCTATAGCTCAAGGTGCTTTTTCTGAATCTCCTCATCAGTGAATATGATGCAATAATACCAGATGACAAACAAATAAATAGTAAGCATGACAAACTGTCAAGTTGATTTCTAATTTCAATGTAGTGATTTTGTGAATGACCAGGTCTGACATGGGGACCACAAGCACAACAGCTGATAACATGCACAGAGGAGTAGTTAGCACACACTGCCCATGTACCTAATGCACATAGCCATAAGGCTTGACAGAATACAGACACTGCTGTTTTGAGAAGTCAGAGAGTAAAGAGCCGCAGATGCACTGGCGATCAGAACTCACCACAACACCACTCTTACCCTGGACTCAAGACAGCCAGGAACGCATATGTAGACATCAGTGCAGACAAAGTATTCATCAATCCAATCAAGTTGACAATAAAATCAACCATTGTTGGAAGACTTTTGTTGTTAAATTAACTGAAATAAAATAATCTACAATAATATCATCTCAAGATCCTTAAGAGTCACTTCTGCAAAGTCTTTAAGCTATTCCATTTGCTGTGTTTTATAGGTCAATTTGTGACTAACATGCCACCACTCCTGGAAGGGTCTTTACAGGTCACTCTGTGACTAACAAACTGTCACCACTGGAGCATTTTCCTTACAAAAAGTTCTTGGTATTTATCTCTATGCACTCCAAAACACTGGACGTCATTTCCAATCGGGCACCACATTGGCAGTTCACTTACTTTGGCAGTAACCAATAGATCTCTAATTGGACTTAGGACCTGCTCAACAAGAGGGAAATCGTGCCTAGTACTTGTAACCTAGTCAACTACTCAGCATTAGTGAAGTCACAGTTCACTACAACCACTGATTTACTGAACCAGCATAATCACCGATAGCAATCTAAACTTTTGTCCTTATACCCACAGATAACTGTAGTCTTCATTCTCCATCAAGGAAACTTCTCTTTGCAACAGACGGAAACCACTATAGAAAACCACAACCAACCAAAATGTAGAGCTGTGGACCCCAATCACAACAGATACATCTACAAAAGTTCTTCCATACCTAAGACTCAGTGAACATTGAGGATGTGTAAGAGCCAGAAGATTGGGGAAGTTGCTGTGGGATTGTGTCTTTCGGGAATGTCAGAAGCCATACCCGTAAAGTTTCAACAACCTAACTACCCCAACGTGAACTGAACAAGGATGACCACAATGAATGTGCGAGAGTGAATGATGCAAATACCAAGAGGTTTCAACCCATCACAAGAACTACAGGCAACTGAGGACAGCTGGGAGCAGGAGAGGTGGTCCTCCCCAGGGAAGAGCACTTCGATGGTTGTCTAGGGCCAAACGGTCAGCCCTGAAAATACACATACAAGTAACATCATATGGACTCAGCAGATTGTATTTATAAATATATGTCTATGCACATACAAATGCAATAACAATTGGTGGGAAAAGAGGTCATGAATTTGAAGAAAACAGGGAGGGATCTATGGGAGGGCTTGGAGGGAGGAAAGGGAAGAGGAAAATATTGTAATTCAATTATAATCTCAAAGATTATGTTAAACTAACAGACAAAAACCAACCAACCAAACAACAACAAACTAAAAAACCAAGAAAAATGAAGCAGAAAACACATTTTTTTTTTCAGTTTTGGTGGAGGCTGAATGTTCAAGTTCAGAGATATTGATGCTTTCTATAAAGGCCTCTCTTCCTGGTTTGTAGACAGTTGTACAGTGGCATTCTTGATTTCTCCATTTACACACACACACACACACACACACACACACACGAGAGAGAGAGAGAGACAGAGAGAGAGAGAGAGACAGAGAGAGAGAGAGAGACAGAGAGAGACAGAGAGAGAGAGACAGAGAGATAGAGAGACAGAGAGACAGAGAGAGACAGAGAGAGAGAGAGAGAGACAGAGAGAGAAAGAGAGAGAGAGAGAGAGAGAGAGAGAGAGAGAGAGAGAGAGAGAGGACTCCTGGTCACATAAGAACGTCAGCCTGTGGGGACAGAGTCCCACTTTTATGGCTTCATGTAACCTTAAGTGCCTCCTAAAGATATTAGTTCCAAATACTCAGATGGAAGACTAGGATTTTAGGATTGGTTGCATGTAGGCAGAATTTAGTCCATAATACATGGAAATAAAAAGAGAAATAGAGTCATCTTTAGTTTTTCTTATGGAGATTAAGGATAAAAACAAATGAAGGTGAGGAATGTCATGGATTTACAGAAAATACCCAGTGCTCACTCCAATATTGTAAGCATAGCAAATAAGTTACCTGAAGCTAAGAAAACCATTACAGTTTCGATATAAATATAAATCACCACAATCATAAACATTAGGAGTTGCGTTGGCATTCCCCCCTGAGATGTTTTAGAAGATGATGAACTATGAAATTAGGCAGAGCTGATTAAGATCGACCCTTTGTTAGATGACCTTTTTATTTGGAAATGTGGGAGCATATCATAACTAAGTTTGCCAGTGTCTGCCTGCTCAGAGGATTCCACAGTTGCTGAAGAAACCAAGCTAATTAGATGTGAACTATCAACTGGAGAGCAATTACAGCCTGACAGGAAAGTACCCCAGTGGCACCGCACATTTTAGAAATTTATGCTTTAAGCAAATCTCTAGTTTGTGTCTGTATTGTGAGTTCAGAAGCAGCAGTAAACGAGGGTCATAACTGTGGAGGATGGCACATAGCCTTATACTTCTGCATTGATTCGGTTTGGTGTCAGTACAAACGAATGTCTCATTTGCTGGATCCTTTTGCATATGTCTGTCCATTTATTCTCTCTGACTTGGATAAGGAAAAGCATGTTGTGGTTCAAATAGTGACTTGCTATTTCCCAAGCACAGGAACCTAAAATTCTAATGAGTTAATTCATCTGCAAGCTCCAGCCATTAACTGGTGCCCATTGCTATGAACAGCCTAAGGCTTAAAAGTATTTTTTTTCTATTTCTAATTACGTGTGTGTGATTGTGTGTCTCTGTGTGTTATGCAGATGCAAATGCAGGTGTCGTAAAGTCTGGAAGAGTAAGATTCCCCTGCAGCTGGAGTTAAAATCAGTTATGAACTATTTGACATGGGTGCTAAGAGCTAAACTCAAGTCCTCTGCAAGAGTAGTGAGTAACTGCCAAGCAATCTCTCCAACTTCACCTAAGGCATTCTATAATTATCTCTTCAGGGGTCTAGCTTAGAATAGAGACTGAGACTAGGCTTCTTGGGTACGTTGGTTTCTCTGAGAATAGAAAATACGAGCAGGATAGAAAAGGACTAACGACAGACCCAGGGTGGACTTGCATCATTAGAACGGGTAACCTTGGAGATGGTGCAGGCTCCACTGAGACAGGGCGGTGTGTGCCTCACGGGAGGGCATGCTGCAGAACCCACTCTTACACTCTGCCGGAAATGTGAGAAAGTCACACTGGCTTTGCAAAATGGAACAAGCCAGGGAACCCAGCAACAATGTAAAATAATCCTGCAGCAAGAAGGCAGCCGGTTCCTGTCTCAATTCCTGACCTTACCCAGGAAGCATTAATATTTCCAGGTCTTTGTGTTCACTCATGAATATAATCCACCTGCCAGCAAAGTGAGCTGTCACTTTCTTGTGATGGATACTGCTTTCATTTTATTGAAAACGGAGAGAAGACGCTCGAAGCTGTTAACTCAGTCTGTCTTCAGGATTTGTCTCTTGCTTAACTGAAATTTATCACTGCCACAGGATGTAAATATGGCCGGAAAACCATCAAAACACTGTTTTACAGTTTCACATTTCTGTAGCTCATTAAGCTTGGGGAGTATGCCTAATTACAAAGAAATTCAGCTTGTGTGTGTGAATGTGTCATTCATCACTTGTACACTCAAAGAGACAAAGCTCCCATAACTAAAACAGGAAACACCAAGATGGTGGCTGGCTGGACTGGGCTTGGCCTATGTAGTTCAGAATTCCCAGAAGCAACTTTCAGGTTCTTAATAATTGTCATGGGTCTGATTTAAGCTGTGATGGCTACTTGACACACCAGCATGGCCACATCACTTTCCCTTCACTTTTTTTTAATAGAAACTTTTCCTTTTTACAAGAATGAGAGACTCTGAAGACTGAGCCAATAGCCTCACTCATGACAGACAAGTACTCTACCACAGAGCTGTAGCCTCTGCTCATTAGAAAACAATTAAGACAGAACCTAAGTCTCTCACCCTCTACTTGAACTCACTGTAGCTTAGTCAGCCCTTGAATTTGCCATCCTCCTGCCTCAGTCTCCTAAGAAGCCTAAATAGAACTGGATTTACACAGAATATTTGACTAGAATCTTTCTCCATCAGATTCTTTCACTTCTTTTTTGAATTCAAATTTTTCTGAAAACAACCTCTGGAGCTCAAACATCTGAGTCATATGTTAGTAGTGTATGTTACTAATATATACAGTGGATGCACAGATGTTCCCAGACTTATCATTCCAAGCACTTAGTCTGAGGCATAAAGTAGTAAGGTAGATGCACAGACTTTTCCCAGACTTACCACACCATGTGCTCTACAGTCAGAGCCATCTAATTTTTAAGTGTTTCCAGATAACTATAAGTTGGATCAAAATTTGGGAATCTTAATTGCATATGGTATAGTAGAAATGGAGCACTGCCCTGTTCAGATGATGGCTGGCCCAGACTGACACGGAAATTCAGACAAGAGCACCTGCCTCTTATACTAAGGCATTCCCTCTACACCTCTTTTGGGGTCTTCATCATATCTCTGGAGCCCGTGGAGATTTTTCTGCCTTCACACTTGCTCCTCCTCGATACCTCACTCCCTCTGCATCCATCTATGTCTCTGACATTAGCTGGAGTCTCCAGTGTTGGTTTCTTAGGCCTTGATTTATTAAAAAAGTTCTTGCTGTATCTTGTTTTATGATATTTAGCTGTTGCAGAGCTTATGTGGGTCTAGGACCTCCAACACAGCCTAGAGTCTTACTGGCAGAGGACCTGTATACATGCACTGTACTCATGATGCAGCATCCTAATTCCCAAGTTCAAGCCTATAGCCAGACCCCAAGGAAAAGCATTCGATCTGCAGAATATGGACAAGAGGGTGGCATGGAACACATGGGGTTGAATGACAAGGAATCCATGGGTACTCTCTAGCAGGCACAGCAGAATTCCAGCATCAGATGAGGAACATCTTCACTTGGAGCTGCTACTGTCAGGCAGCCCCAGTGCAGAGCCTGGTTCCCTCACTGTGCTCACATGAGGTCATCCCTCCCTTTATGTGAGGTCACCCTCCCTTCACATGTAGCCACCCCTTCCTTCCCTCAAAGTCACCCCTTCCTCCTGCTCTGCCCTAGAGGAGGGACAGCCATCCATCCCCTTTCTAGATCTTCTGCCTGCTCATTGTCTTCACCTCCCCAGTTGTGCCCCCAATGCTGGTTCTTTGTGGGGTGCAGTGGTCCTCTGAGGCCACTGGACATGGCTTTTCCTAGCAGGAGCTCAAAGCACTCACTGTACCATATTCTTTACCATATAATTCATCTTTGGACTGAGTTATTAAATAGATAAAACACCTTTAAACCTTTGTTTTCATAGTAGGGAACTTTCCATCTCTGGATAATTGTGGCAGAACTCATATGGGCTCCCAAAGTAAAACTGTTTACCCTCTGGCCTTCTGTGGGGAAAAAGTGGATTTGTGCTATATAGATCAGTGGCTTCGATGAGTTGGCATTTCACAGAGGTATTACCAAATGATCTGGAAGCATACTATAACAACACCCACAAAACACCAAACACTGTAGCACAAGGTACGAAAAACATTTCCGTATCAGAAAATTTTAGTGGTTAAAATCAATTAACAATCCGCCAGTCATAGATTTTCTCATATTTAACTTTTTCAGCCAATAAAAACACTACCCAAGGCCAACACCAGTGTACCAAATATGATCATTAGGGCTTTAATTAATATATCAGAATGTGAGCCCCAGCATCTCTTCCTTCTACTGAGGGCCTGAAATAGTTGACTGAACTCCATGATTTGATGCTCATCCTCTGTAGATGGAGGAAATTGAACATGAATGCACTGGCACTTATTTTGTATCAATTACCTCATTAACTTTTTAAAAATTGATGTGTGCATTTGTGTAAATGTATCTGAGTGCCTGTGAGGCCAGAAAAGGGCATCAGATCCCTTGGCTTTGGAGTTACAGGCAGTTGTGAGCTACCTGATGTAGATGCTGGGAATTGAGTTCAGGACCTTTGGAAGACCACTGATCCATCTCTCCAGCACCTTATTAATTTGTTTTTGTTCTGATATTTTTAAAGATGAAGTAACTATAGCCCAGAGGAATGAATCAGCAACCCTCCCCATAAAACAAACAAGAAAACAAGCAAACAAACAGCATTGTGTTGTCTCAGTGGTCTGAGAAGGAAGCTGTGTCCGCACCAACCCTCACCATGCCAGTCTTTGAAAAGCCACTCAGAAATAAACACCCAGAAGTCTGGCCATTTCAGATAAAAGGCAACCGAGAAGCTCCATGGTGCAACCAGAAGCTTAAGGCACTGGGGAGGGCACAAAGGGAGCACCTGGTCCGCCCAGTCACATGACCAATGGATACCCTCACACCAGTGAGGGCACTCATTAGCAATTCCCCTCTGCTCTGAGGGATCGACACCTCAGATCTGCCCAGGAAGACTGTTGATGAGAAGATACGGAGTCTGTGTGTGTCACTGGTGGTTCTGGTGTGGAGGAAGGATGGGCAGGAAAAAGTGGGGCAAAGTGTGTACATGAGCACTTTCTTATCTGCATGATTGTCCACGGCTCCCATTCATTTCCGTGGGAACGCAAAATGGTGCAGCCACTTTGGAAATGGTGCAGTCGCTCCCCAAACTATCACACACAGGTACCCCTCCAGTTTTTGTTATATGCTTTACCCCAAATGAAAACTTATACAAGCGGGAGTCTGTGTCTTAATGTTTACAGCAGCATTGGTTAAAATAGTCAAGACAGATGTATATATAACCTGAGTATGTGTAAGTCAATGAACGCATGAAGAAGTGTCATGCATTTGTGCAGCAAGATAACATTTGGTAATTAAAAGAATGAAGCCTTATGGTGATATTTTCTTTTGTACTTAAATGTTATTTGTATGTTAATAAATAAAATTGCCTGGGGGTTAGAGCTATTAGCAAGCCATAGGAAAGCAGGGCAGTGGTGGCGTACACTTGTAGTCCCAGCACTTGGTAGGCAGAGTTAGGTAAGTCTCTGTGTGTTCAGGGATACGGCCAGCATTGGATACACATGCCTTTCATCTCAATACCAACCATGGAACACCTGGAGGTCTATACAGACAGACTGTGATGAGGCAGTCACGTGGTTGGGTTTACAACCAATGAGAAGGCAGAACAGAAACTATATAAGGACTTTAACACAGGAGGGGCGGCTGATTCGGAGACGTAGGACCACCGCAGGAGGAAGGGTAAGGTTTTAGCTCTTAGCTCTGACCTCTTGGCTTTCTTCCTTGCATTGGTTCTGTGTTTTTTATTTAATAAAATGGTTGG
Source organism: Peromyscus attwateri (assembly GCA_902168425.1). Lineage (NCBI taxonomy): Eukaryota > Metazoa > Chordata > Mammalia > Rodentia > Cricetidae > Peromyscus > Peromyscus attwateri. The sequence goes on from CABHPP010148636.1 coordinate 34,576, forward strand.
TTACATCTACAAAGCCTAGTTATATGAAAGGGAGCTGACCACACTGTCTGCTTTCATGAGGACACAGTGTGACCAGCTGCCTCAGTGATGTTTCCACTACTGTGGGTGTACCCTTCCTGTGATCCAAGTGAATTCCTTCTCACCAACACTGTTTTTATCGGTGTGTTTTGTAACAGCAACAGTACAAACGACTAGGGCAGGAAGAGGAGAATTGGGGATAGAGGGACAAAAGGAAATTCTTTTGAGGTGAAGGTGATAAAATTGTTCTAGAACTGATTGTAGTGATTTTCATATATGCCTACGGATACACAAAACCACTGAGCTGCATGCTTTGAACCAGCAGTTTGTATGGTGTATGGATTGAAACCCAGCCAAATGACGCAGACACTCCTTGTCCTAGCCATGGCTGTCTCTCTTTACTGTCCTGAGAACCCCACCCACTCCTGCCACAGGCTTCTGGGTCTTCATGTGGGAGTACCTTTGAGGACACGGAGGAACTGTGTGTGTGGTAGCCTACTTCCTCCTCAGTCCCAGGTGCACAATGGCTAAACCGAGAATAGCAGGGTGTGACACACCTGTGCTCCCATGCCTCGGCATGCGGTGCGCTTTAATAAGCACTTGTCAGCACAATGTGGATAACATTGAGAACAGCCATTATGCAAGGAAAAGTAGAAGACTAAAGCCATGGGGTCCATCCCCCAGCCTCACCTCTGTTTGATGCTAAATGATTGTGGTCAGTTATGGCTGTGCTCATTGGAGAGCTGCTTGCCTGGCTGGATTTGTCCCAGGCTCCTCTGCCTGCAGAAAATCTACATCACAGCAGTCTGAAGGTTAGAAGTCTATTTCTGGGTCTCCTTGCCTGCAGCTGAGTGTCTTGTAAATAATTACACATTAAAGACCTGGCAACAATGGAGTCACCATATTCCAGGGAAGAGCTAATTAACTGAACTTGGTCTCTGACCATTAAATCTCTGGGAGTCTGCTGTGTGCATGCGTAGTGGAGGGAAGGAGGCTGAATTCTTGTCTCATGTGATGTTTATATCCCTTTGTTTTCTGAGAGCAGTCTTCCACCAAGTGAGCATAAAGCCAGCCTTCTACCTTTTTACATTCTTATCCAGAAATCACCAAAGCCTAAGGGTTCTTTATAAATAGAGTTGTTTTTTGAATGGATCACAGGACTGAGGCTGCTACTAAAGCCAAAACTAAACCATAGATTTGTTGGCACAGAGGGTGCTGATGGGGTAACTCTTCCAAGGAAAGCAGTCAGAGTTCATGGGTGGCTATGAATCCTTGCAACTCCCACTGGAGAAGCTCCATGGATAGAGCCCAGGAGGTCAGCTCCACTCTGGCCTTGGCCATCACTGTTTTGTCTCTCGGGTAGAAAATGCAGGCTGGCTTCCTTCCTTCCCTGGGCTTGTCTGAAGATCCTTAGGCTCAAACTTCAGATCTTGCTGGTCTGCAGGGGCAAAGCCTGACTTCATTTTCCACAATTAAGCATCCATTCCTCCTTCACCATCCTAGAACCTGTCCAACAGACACACGGATTCCAGTAGGATCTACCAAATTACCAAAAGCTGGTCAAGGCTCATTTGGGTAAAACATACATCTGATTATTTAAATCTATCCTTTTAGTAACTGGGCACAATCTCAGACAGAAAAGCAGATAGAAAGTTTACTTGTCTGTAAGTGAGGCCCTGGCGATAGCCACTCCTTCCCAGAGGACCCTGTCCAATTTGAAATGAGGAAGGAGGTGACATCTCTCTCTGAGACCCAAAGTCACATTTTAAGGAGTGTAAATTCTACATTCTGACTTACTGACAGAAAAAAGAGAAGTTCTATTAGTATTTCTGAGATACAAATATTGCGATACAGTGCATAAGCACACACATACACATACCCACTCATCACACACACAGACACAGGTGGACGGAGAGGGGAAAGGAAAGGGAGAGAGAGAGACAGAGGAAGACGAGAGAGAGGAGAGAGAGAGAGAGAGAGAGAGAGAGAGAGAGAGA
>CABHPP010148636.1:36690-47507 GCA_902168425.1 Peromyscus attwateri
GAGCAGAAAGACATTTTGGCAGAGTTTATAGTTGTCGATGTATCAATTTTCATGTGATTGTCCTTCAAACTCTATCAGTCACCTCAGGAGAGTAATGTCGGCTCTACCCTAGGGACGATCCCTAAATGTTAGTTGATTGTGCCACACAGAACAGACAGATAAGGCAAGCACTCATGCAGGTCTTCAGCTTTCAGCACATATGTGTCCGTGATCCACACCACCATTCTTTGAAATCTGAACAAAATTCACAGGACACCCAAGGGATTCCTCCTTTTGTGTATTAAAGGGGCAAACTGATATCATTACCAAGCAGGGAAACGGGGTCCCATCCAGAGAAGTGGGGGCACGGTGAAGTCTTAACTTGAGGGGAGCCTGACAGCTTGAGTTAAGTTTGGAACAGATGATCATGGGGGATGCTTTTTTTTTTTTGTCCCCAGAGACGCATCTCACAGCTCCAGTATATGACTGCTAATTGGTATTGTATTTGGCACAAATTTCATTTTACAACCGTTCTCCCTCAGCAAAAGCACCCGTCCTGCAAGATGTGCAGGGTCAGGCTGCTCTTAGCTCTTAAGTTCAGGCAGCCATTGCCTCTTTCAGTGGAAGATGCATATGGAATAAAGGGCCTGAGACAGATGCACGATCCATGGTGACACTGACTCAATTGTGTTTCAGCAGCTTGAAATATTGCCCATTCTCTATCCCATTCTTTTCTGCACAATAAAACAAACCAGACCATTAATCTACCATTGATGGATATGATTATATGCCTTAGAAGGTTTGCAAAAGCAAATTGGGTTCACTGTGGAGAATATCTGGCTCCTTGTTTCGTATTGAAATGCCTAGAAGTCTCCCAAGAGACCATGTCAATGATGAAATTTATCCACTGCACTGCATTTGCTAATTTCACGAGCATTCTGAGCTCATCTGCACAGCTTAATATAGAAATTCTTTGGACCTGAACAGACACACAGAAATGTGGAATTTATTCAATGCCACTTTCTGTCACGTGTCTCAGAAAATGTATAGTCATACTGCCAGTTCCGTGTGTGTGTGTGTGTGTGTGCGCGCGCACACACACACACACACACACACACACACACAAATGCATATTCAGTTCAGATCTACTGAAACAAAAAATGTACTTGGCTCCTCCTTATAGCATAAGGCCTCCCAAATTCCTCCTGATTTATTCCCCCTGATTTTGGAGAGAGAAATACTGTGCTTAAAATGTAAGCATTTTGTGTAGAAAAAAAAACAAAACATTAATTAATTCTACATAATCATTTTCAAATTTCAAGCAAACAGTAAACATAAATAGTGTTCTAAGTTGGGGATTCGATGGTAAAAGACCCATCATCAGTGACTCTGGCATGCTGGTAAAGGTGTTGTAATGCTAATTGATAGTTCTTGACATCCTCCACACAGCCCAGGTCTGTGAATTCTCAGGCAAGTTCTGGATGGCAGCTGTAGAGCAGAGCAAGGGTTGCACAGGAGACTCTACCCCTCCTTGCAAATTCCCTGACCCTATGGGCCCCACATTCTTTCTCCACAGTGTGTTTTGTTCTCTAGTTCTTCCATCCCTTAGCTGAACTAAGATGCAGGGAGAGCCTGGGCAGGAAAGAGCAGGCACTACCACAACACTATCTCAATGAGAATGTTTCTTTAGACTTGGGTCTGACAGAGTCTGTTCCCAGCCAGTCACAGTGCAGGAACAGCCAAAGTTTTGTGACACTGAGCCATTCATGTTTTGTATATGAAGTCAGAAAGACATCCATACTATTGCCCGAGCACCTCAGATATCACAAGAAGGAAGGGTGGGAGGGAAAGAGGGAGGAAGGGAGGGAGGGAGAGAGGGAGGGAGGGGGGAGGGAGGAAGAGAGGAAGGGAGAGAGAGAGAGGGAGGGAGGGGGGAGGGAGTAAGTGAGGGAGGGAGGGAGGGGGAGGGAGGAAGAGAGGAAGGGAGAGAGAGAGGGAGGGAGGGAGGGAGGCAAAAGAAGCTAGCTCAGCCAATTTGCCACAGTTTGAGTAATTCAGAAAAGCAGCTTTTCCTTTCTCTCTTCCTCTCTCTTCCTGTGATGCTGCCCAAAGCCTGGGGACATCTCCCTCGATGTCCCGGCTCTCTGAAGCTCCTCTTCTCACTTCTGCCCCGAGGCTGCTTGTCCACCACCCACTGCTTACTCACCTTTGTTGCTGAACCTGTGTACTTTCTTAGACCCCCAACTAAAGGCACAGCCACATCTCTTCCTCTTCTCTTTCTCCCGACCTGGCAGATGCCAACACTTACTGTTTGCCTATCCTGGTGACTTTCCTTCAAATTCAAATCAAATAGACCTTCCTTCTGAATCAATTTTAAATTCTTTTATTAATGAGACTATGAAGCCAAACAAGGGAAATCAGTTTCCTCGGTGAGAAAAAGAGCACTCTATATGAGCAAAGGCACTGGGGCATGGAGGTTTAATGAAAAGCCAGAAGGCCAACAAGGAGCTTTCTTGGCCCTTCTCAGCCTTAGCAGGAGCGTGAGGTAATGTTCTGTGCTGGCCAGTGACCCTGGATTCCTAAAGGCAGCTGTCCTAGATGACTCTGCCTCTCAGTTATTTACCATGGAGCAAGACAGGGGACCAGAAAGATGACCAAGTAGTTTGAGAAGAACATTTACCTGTTCTTCCAGATGACATTGGTTCAATTCCCAGCACCCATATGGCAGCTCACAATCATCTATGAATACAGTTCTGGGGAACTCAATACCTTCCTCTAGCTTCCCTGAACGTCAGGCATGCATGTGATGCACAGATACACATGTAGGAAAAACACCCTACACATAACATTTTAAGAAGAAGAATATAAAACAAAACAATTCCATACAATCTGTCATGAACTGAATAACTCTGACTCTAAAAACAGCAGGACAGAAGCAGGGCATGCAACCTTGGGGGCTTAGTGCCTCCTGCCAGTCTTAATATTGGACCTCCCTCCCTTAGCTTGGCCTGGCCACAGAAGTCAGCAACAAGTACTCTGACTTCTGGGGAAGGTGAGCCTGCCCTCTACCCAGGTATTTCAGAGTCATTGGGATCGATAAAATGGACCCAATGAGAACTATGAATATTGTTTTCAGGTGTTGTTCCTACAAGTTTTAAAGGTGCCTTGCCAATATGAGGATATTATTTTAAAGTCTAGCCCTTGTGTGCTCTTAACATGCTATCTATAATATGAATTTGAAATAAAGACATCAGTGTAATTAAGTCAAATATCCCCTGTGAGGTTTTCAAGATGATTCTGTCCCCTTCTGGGAATCTAGTTTAGGAACTAGATTTAGAAACAATCTCCTGTAACCAGGAAATCCTCTGCAGCTGCTCATGGTTGGGGGTGTGGGAGACTGGAGGAGGAGCCTTCCACAAGAGGCACCATGGCCTTTGGGACAATGTAGTAGCTTTCCAGGACCTGCTGGGGCCTTTGTTTTGACTCTTGCACTCTGGATAGGGGCACCAGTCTTAGTAGATAGGCGGTCTGATGGGCCCTGGTAATACAATATATAAGATGTCTCAACAGATGGGTTGTAAAGGCAAGCCATATAAAGTGACTGGGTGGGTGGGTAGGAGGAGGGGAGAATTGGGAGAGGGAAGGAGAGGGAGAGGGGAAGGGGAGGGGTGAGCTAGAGGACAGAACTTGGGGAAGGGAATGGGGAGGGAGAGGAGCCTTTGGTCTTTCAGCTCACACCACTGCCAATCATCCCCAGTGCTTCCCAAACTGCCATGGTGTCATCTACAAGCAAGCTCAGTCATCAGTCTCTGGAACACGCTGGCTAGGTCACTTTGCACACTGGCTGCTGGCACCACATTTTAAAGGACTCCATTCTAGATGGGCAAGAGTGCTTGGTGTCACATAAACACTCTCAGGAGGTTCAAGGAAGGAAGAACTTTCTCAACTAGGCCATCTTCCCTCCAGAGTGCTCAGGTGAGACAGGGAATCAGAGGTTGTCGAGTAGAACGCATTGGCCCGAGGACCAACAGCAGACGCCTCACATTGGTCACCTCTCTCTCCTTTGATTCCCCTCATCCGGTGCATGGAACAATCGGGAGCACTTGTCCCTGTGTGTAGTTTTGTTGGGAAGAGCTGAGAAAGACAAAGGTGACCCTCATCACAGAGAACAGTGGGAGAATGCCCAGGGCTGTGGGACTTCATGGGCACACTCTGGTAACAAATAAGGAAGCATTCCCTGTGCATTGTGTCCTCAGCCTGCAGAGCCCCAGGACAGATGCCTGGTCATACCAGGGCTGCAAAGAGCAGCGTCCTTCAGGGATGACCTGGTCATTTTCAGTCTTTCTGTGTCTCATGTACTTTGTTCTCTATGTTATTTTCTTGTAGTTGCTTTGAAAAATCATGTCAAACTCAGCATCCTTCAGAGCTGATTTTCTGTACTGGACAAACCTAAGTCTCTTCCAGAAACTCTAAGGTGAGAATTTGTTCTCTACTTTTCCAGACTGTGGTGCCCACTGGCAACCTTTGGCTTGTGGCCACACCACTCCACCTGAGTCTGTGACCACATTTCTCTCTCCTCCAGCTGAGTGGAATTTTGCTATGCCTCTCACACAAGGACATTTGTGTTTGTATTTGTAGTCTACCGGGATAACCTCGTAATCTTTGAATCAGTCACACTTAAAATGTCAACAGGATCTTAAGAGGCTCTGTCATTCACGGTAACAATATGACTGGGTGATTTAAACAGCAAATTTTACTTTCCACGGTTTTGGAAGATGAGGGCTAAAGATGCAGATGCAGGACTGGTGAGGACTTTTCTATCCCAAACTCACATATTCTTGACTCTGCTGCCCATTCCTGGCCATGAGAGATCCTGGCAACTCAGCCTGTCTTGATAAAGATGCCAGTTGCACTCACGAGGGCTCCTGTCACAGTGTAACCCCCATATCACAGACTCTACCTCCAAAGGCCACCATGTGGAGGATTAGGGGCCACTTACATACAAACTCCACAGTGTAGAATGGAACTTCTAGGATTCACAAGCACTTGAACACACTCACGTCACCTCTGGCTTTTACTGCTGGAGAAGCCAAATTACAAGCTGTCTCAGGCCTGTCAGGAAGGGGAGATAGAGATCCCACCCCATCTAGAGAGGACACAAGGAGTGTGATCAGTAAGTAAGGTCCATTTGCTCTGGTTTTCTCCTTGGGTCGGGAATTTTTGGTCACTCTCCCCAAGACGATGGCCATTCATCCTCTCTTTGGGATCTCAAAGATTCTCCTCCAGTCTCAGCACCAGTCTCGAGTCAGCACAGCATCACTTGAGCCAGAGATGTCTGTGGGTAGGACTCCTTTCCACAAAGAAATCAGGCCTTCCACCATGCAACCGCCTGCCACGGTATACTTGGCAGGAATGTGACAGCCACAGCACACATGGAGGGGAGGTACAGACATCGCACCCCCACTTGGCCAAAGTGATACTGAACCATAGCTGGGGTCTCAGGACCCACTTCCCTAGAGTGGAGACTGTCCCTGCTTGAGGTGCTGTCCTGGCCTTCAGTCTCAGTTCCTTAGCCATGTTTCCCAAGGCTCGGTATTCCGTCTTGTTCTTCTGTAGCTCTTCTCGTTGGGTCCGTCTCAGAAACATCTTCACAACAACATGCAGATTTCTATGTCCAAGGAACCCGAGCACCACAGACATAGAAAAGCTGAGGGGAGATGAAGGGTATGGCTTCAGACTGCTTTTATTAGTCCCTGATATTATCTCTGCACGGCTCACTAAGCTACAAAAGATTGCACCAGGATGGCTTGAGAATGAAAGGAAATAATGATAAACAAAGAATGTCTGAAATAGCATTGGATCACTGATTATCAGAGCAAGCCTGGAGAACACCGCTGGATGCTCAGATAGGCCTGAGACATCTACCTGTTCACGTATATGTCAAGAACACCTGTTCAAGTAGTTTCAGCCTCTGTCTCTCTGCCTCTGTGTCTGTCTCTCCAGTTCGTGTGTGTGTGTGTGTGTGTGTGTGTGTGTGTGTGTACCTACAGAAGTTCTCCTGTTTCAACCTTCTAACTTATAATTCACTGGCACTGACATAACAGTATCAAAGGGATGACAATGATAGTGAAATTCCTATAAACATGGCCAGCCTGCTGCTCAGATGTGTTAGAGAGACTCCCCGAGTGGAGAATCTCAGTTGTTACCAGGAAAAAAAGCAGTGAGTGAGTGCACCTGAAACTGTCGTCAGCTCAGCACAAAAGAGAGTGCATGCAGGAGTGTCAGCGAGCCTGCCCTGGTGCCATGGTTTGTGACCTACAAACAGAAATGCTAAAACTCCTACCCCCTCATTTGAAAGAAGGGCCACCACATATTTAGTCAAGTTGAAGTCTTACTGGATTAGGTTTTCTTTAACCCTGTGTTCATGGTGTCTTTATAAGTAGACTGCCCCAAAGCCATCTAGTTGGTGGCACTTTATGATGGCAACCCCAGGACATGGTTCCATTTGGCTTGAGAAGGACCCTCTCCTTCACGGTGGGCCAGGATGGAGCTCAAAGAATGGAGTAGAGCTGAGTTTCATGGTTCACTGTCTCTGGAAGCAAGGACAGTTTGCTCCAGAAGAGGGCATCAATGGGGTCTTTTGTTCTTGAATTAATTTAAAATGTTCAAACAACATTCACCCAAGTCCTACAGCCTCTCCCCAAGACGCACCACATTTGAGCTCAGCATCCAAGCTTGTTTGCTTTTTATCACTGGCTATTTCTCCTCTTACCTACAATTAATGGGGTCATTTCCTCAGCATCAAAACCTTTGAAGGAAGAATAGGGAAGGGCAATGAGGTAAATGCTGTCTATCATGTATAAAATTCTAAAATAAAATATATCTAAGTCTTCTAAAAACTCATATAATGGGCCATAAATCACCCCAAGACATTTGTAAACCCTCCAATTGTTCCCAGCTAGACCTAAAATCTATTAAACATCTCGCCTAATGGTGTGGGTGGAAATAGGAAGACTGTTATCAATAAAGTCGTTTCCCTCCACACAGCATCCCTGAGACTTCCTTATTTTCTGGTTTTAAAATGTGCCATAATGTCATCTGAAATCTCTCCTTGATGAACAGATATGTCCTTGGTGAGCGGGACCATCAAAATTACCACCCAATTGCTTACTTCATTGGAGGAATGCTGTGTGTTGTGATGGAGAGTGCTCACCTTTTGTAGCCAGTTACAGAGCTACCTGCCACCTAACACAGCACTTCCACCACAACAGGAAGTCCTCACTTAAACAAGATTGGGGTTTGAAGGATGAGTCTGCCCTGTGTGTAGATGTAACCAACCGCCTTATTAAATAAGAAACACAGAGCCAATGTAAAGATGAAAGCCCAAGAGGTCAGAGCTAGGAGCCTTACCCGCTTTCTGCCAGCTAGCTTCTCCCGCCAAGAGACCTCTCCAAAAAAAGGGAGGTATTTTCTGTGCGTTCGTCTTTAAATAGAATTCTGTTCTGCCTTCTCATTGGTTGTAAACCCAACTACGTGACTGCCTCTCTGTACAGACCTCCAGGTCTTCTATGGTTGGTATTGAGATTAAAGGCGTGTGTCTCCAATGCTGGCTGTATCCTTGAACACACAGAGATCTACCTAGTTCTGCTTACCAAGTACTGGGATTAAAGGCGTGCACCACCACCTCCCTGGCTTTCTCTATGGCTTGTTAATAGCTCTGACCCCTAGGCAACTTTATTTATTAACATACAAATAAAATCACATTTCACTACAAATAGAATACCACTATACCTGTGAGCTCAGCAAATTGCCACATCTGGCATTTCAGACCAAGTCCTCATGGTCCTAGGTTGGTGGGAGACAGGTGCATTTTCCTCCACACATGCTCTGTGTGTGTGTGTGTGTGTGTGTGTGTGTGTGTGTGTGTGTGTGTCTGTGTGTCTGTGTGTGAATGTCAATGGGCATTCTGATGAAGCAATAAGTCTCCTGCTGATAAAAAGCCCTCCCAGTTTTCTTTATACCACCCTTGCCTCTGAAAAGCTTTTCCCTGATTCATCTCCCACCTCGGACTGTGACACGTGGAATGTCTGACCTTAAGCACACCAGGGGAGGCAGCATCGCTGTTCAATTTGTTGTGCATCAGCAAGATGCAAAGTCTAGATGAGACCATTTGTTGGCTTCTTGAGATCATCCCAACAGTTAATGATCTGGAGACACTCACTGGCACATTTAATCAGGTAAACATCTACTTGTGTATTTTAAGATGACAGCGAAACTCAGCAGCCTTGGGCAAGGTGTTAGTGATCTGGGCTCTCGCTTTCTCATTCGTGGGAGGAAGAAGCAAACTCAGTCAGGTGACCTGCATGGTCTTCTCATACATTTCCTGCTTTAGGGCATGACAATATTTAAAATCAAGGAACACTGGGCTTGGAAACATGAATATAAGTAATTGCTAGAAATTGCTACCTCAAGTAGATTTTTCTTGTTATTAAGTTTCCAAGAAAGCTTTATAGATATAATTTTAATACATAGCAACTTAATAACTACACAGAATTTCATCATGTATACCCAAGGACAGGAGGCCTACAGGCATCAAAACATTCATCCCCAGAAATCAATATGTGGGCAGTAAACATCATTCTTTGAGAGTTATGGAAAAAATAGTTATAAAATAGTTGCCTTAATTACTTGTAAAATTAGTTCTAGATATTAAGCATTTGCAAGTACCTTTCTGATGAAACTCCTTGACTTCTCACAGTTAAGTCAAAGAGATTCAAGCATGCTTTTCAATTTTGAAAGAATCTTCAGGAATATCCAGAAGGGCCTGCAGCAGCTGGAGAGCAGCTTTAATTCCCACACTGGGGAGTCACTTGTCTGAAGGTTCAATGTGACTTTGTATCCAATCATCATAGTTAGTGGGGAACTTGGACACATGATAGCAGTGAACCAGAAACTTACCGGGAGTGCCAGCATCTGCCCCTTGGAAAAGCCCAGTAGCTAGAGGAACTTCCTGCATGAGCCCAGGCAAGGGGAGCTACTTTGCTGAGTAGTACAAATTCCTACTCGTGGCACTGGTCATTAGCACTGTCATCTGGGCCCTCCTTGTGTGTCCTGGAAGCATGTAAAGTAAATGGAGAATGGCCAGTATTAGGAACCCATTCTATGTGCCAATAGCATCTCCCCTGATCCTCAGACAAACCCAGAGAGCAGCCACTAGTTACAGTCCCTTTCTACAGGGAGACTGGGCAGTATGAAAGTAACTTGCTCAAACCCGAGCCCTGTGGAACCATAGAACATTATGTCTGTGGGAGTTTGTTAGGGACCAGCCTCCCCGCAGTCATTTGGTAGTTGATCTGCTGAAGGCTGCACTATCACATGGTCCCAGGTGATGTGTGTATGTTGTCTTTTAAGATGTGGGTATCAAAGAACAATATGAAGCTTAGGGAGCAGCGTTTTTGCAATTAAGTTATAGAGATTAGAATTGTGGTGATAAAATTCATAGGGAACAAAAGCAATCTTTCAAATAAATAGAGTGTCTAAAACAGTTCCCCTATTTTCAGGTAAAATGGCAGGGGCTCTCCTGAGCTAAATGGCAGAGCAGCCTAGCAGAGAGTCTCTAGCTTAGCCTGTTGTAGTACATTCTTTCTGGCCTCACCGTCGACAGGCAGCTGAATGCCAGGAGCTCACACCCACATCTCTGTAGCTCTTTTATAACGTCTGACCCTAATGTGTCTCCCTGGCCACCTTCTTGCTCCTGTGCTCCTTCCTTGAGTTTGTTGTGACCCGCCCAGAAGGTGCCCTGTGGGACTCAGACACACCTCAGACTCTCAGCATCCTCCCTACCTAGAAACCACAAACCAGGGCAGTCCCATGGCTCCCTGTGAACTCTGGGGTCACCTGACAAAGTCAAGCATACCCTCAACACCCCTCTCTCCAATTAGTCTCTCTTCACTTTCTCTCGTTGTATGAGTCATCTTTCATAATTATGACCAAATTACCCAATGGAAATGACCTCAAAGGAGGTAGGCTTTGCTTTGGTGCATAGGGTTTGCCTGTCATGGACAGATCAATTGTTCCTGTGTCAGGGGTAAGGTGCCACACCATGGTGGCAGGACCACATGACAGGTGCCAGTCACTCTCAGACAGAACACAGGAAGAGACAGGTGCAGGGCAAAGTCAAGGTACTCTGGAGACTTACTTCCTGTAGTAGGTCTTACCTGTAAAGTTCCAGAACCTTCCCCAAATTTTGTGACCAGCTGGTGATGAAGCGCTCAAAGGCCAAACATATAGAGGATCTCTCTCTCTCTCTCTCTCTCTCTCTCTCTCTCTCTCTCTCTCTCTCTCTCTCTCTCTCATTTATGCCATCTTGCGGTAATTACAGACTCTAGGTTCCCTCCTCACTTAATTCCAACACTATTAGAAGCCCCACCTGTGCCCCAGTTGGAGCAGAGAGTAAATATACCCTCGGGATTACAACCCCTTCCCTTGGGTGACCTTAGTGAAATATGCTGGAGACTATTTGATGGTGGCAGGGGCTCCACCTAGAAGGGAGGTCACATGAATTTGAGACTGGTCCCAGAATGCTGGGAGCTGAATTCCATGGAAAGTTCCACAGTTGCCAGTTTCTTTTAACTGAATTTTATTAATTTACTTAAAATTTTATATTAATGTGTAAATACTGATGGTCACATGGATTCACATCTTGGTATGATTCAGCTACTAGAATTCTCCCATGCTCCTGTCATCTGTTCCTAACTCTGAACACATGTTGGGGAAGCTGGGACACACCTTCTGTGCAAAAACACCTCAGATGCCAGCCCCTCCGCAGCATCTAGTGT
>CABHPP010148637.1:0-21109 GCA_902168425.1 Peromyscus attwateri
GTAAAAGGACGGCAATGGCAAGAAGAAATATAGAGTTGTATTTTCACAAAAGGAAGTGATAAATTCTATAAGCAACTCTTGCGACTTTATCTGAATAAAATTAGAAAATGGCAATTTGAGTAATGTAATAGGCAATAGTAAAAATCAGTGGTTCTGATAATTGTATCAATGGTTGTATGAACCAACAACAAAATTGTAGCAATTTTGTAAAAATGTCATTTGCAAAAGGAGGTAGCATAAAAGAATGATACCAGTCTCCATGTGCACAGTATGTTGTACCTTCAAGATTGTATGTTGTAGTGGAAATGTCAGAAACATACATGTCACCTTCCCCACCCTCTTTTGGTAAGTGACTTCCCATCATTAACACTATTCCAATAAGCAATGGAGCATGTTCCCACCTGTTCAGAGATTTCTCTCATCTCACAATTATTTATAATAAAAAGAAGATTCAAGTTCACACAATCAGCAAATAGTTCACCCCAAACTTTAATGCTCATCATACTCTCTACTGTTCTGTGGTAAAATATACAAGCTGACATTGTGCTATGCATATTAAGTCATTTGGCAGTAGTGTCCCATAAGTGAAAATAAAATCTCTCATCCAAACCAAAATTAATTTCCATATTAAATCTACACTTTAGCTCATAATTTCCATCCTAGCATTCTGCAACTGAATTAATGAGTTTCTTTGAAATTTGCTTCACTAGTCAAACATTAAAGCTAACTTCCTGTTTACTACTTCTTTACAATCAGCAAAAACTATTTTAAAACCCTTTCCATCTAGTTCAAGTTGTAGTGATGTGATATTATAACAATTTTATACATGAATCATATTTATTAAACAATATATCTCCACCCGTAGAGCCTCTGAAATAAAACCATCCACAATACAGGATCTAGCTGGATCCCCAGGGATCCTGTGAGCCTCTGTCTGAGAACAGACAGGGAACTGGAATTGGAGGAAGGAAAACAATACTTACATTGCTGCTCATCACTGTTGTCCCCACAGTGGTCTGTGAAGTCACACACATGATCAGAAGGCAAAAAGACTCCATTACTGCACCAGAAGGCTTGGGCTCCTCGCTGACCCAGTGGAGAAATGAGAAGACAGACAGTCCAAAGGAAATGAAAAGGTCCATTCATTGGGAATCCCGACATGGCAGCCTGGGAGAACACCCCTTGGTGTTCAGGGTTGCAAAGTCAGTCACTTACAAGAAGAGAGCTCATAACTGGAAGCCTTTCTTTTCCTTCTCAGTTTTCCAGATTTGTCTCCTGTGAGTGTAACTCTAATTCTCTAACACAATTCTTACCAGATGCCTCTCCCAGCAGTAACTCACTCTTTCAGGGGAAGGACTTTGGAAAATATTTAACTTGAGTAATTACACCACATCTGAAGGTAGCTGAATATGGCTGTTTATAACCCTGTGTAGAGTTTTATGACCTTGCTATCTACTGAAAGAAAAACTTAACAAAGAGCAGATACACAAACTGGGGACTATAATAAAGTTGTAAACTTACAGGAAGATTTTCTGTCTTCATTATTATGTTCATTTAACCCCTTTCAGGTAAATTTAGGGCATTATTATCAGACCAGATTGTTAGAATTCCTGAATAAAACACTTACTTTCTTTTGGGGGTTACAAACAACTCATGCTTTGGGCATGCTAAACACATGTTCTACCACTAATCTTGGTGTTTTGATTTGCTTTGTTTTTTTCAAAAGGTTGAAATAACATAGCCTAGGCTGGCCTTGCATTTGCAATACGACTGCCTTAGCCTTCCAAACACTAAGAATATGGTACAAGTATAGGAGAAAATAAAGGTAAGTTTGGTGTCAGGAACTTGAATTCAGATACCCTGCTGATGAGCATAACACTGTCTTCTAACATGTACCAGCTCACCAGTCCATGCACCTTAATTGGCTTTTAAAAAGAAAGCATATGACTTGGGATGCATACTCAGAATTAACAGTGTACTGAAATAGCTAACACACAGACATTAAATAAAGAATACCAGGAGTGGTCATAAACATTTCTATTTACATATCACTTCACATATAATTTCTTGGGGTTCTTAACTTTTCTTTTCTTTTTTTTTATTAGCAGGAGCCAGAGGAAATCATCTCATTTAATCAGGATGGCTTTGAACTCAATATGTTGCCAAATTTGGCTTTGAATTGACTATCCTGCCTCTATCTCCTAAATGTGGGGTTTAGAGGTCTATGCCACCATGCCTGGCTCTTAGAGTTATTAATTTCTGCAATGTAACTGCAAAAGACAAAGTTAACCCTCAAAGCCAGTAAGAAGCAACTGAAAAATGTATACTGGGAAGACCAAGGTTTAAGGATAAAGAATAAGCCTGTGCATATTTTTTCTAATGTTAACAAAGTAAATTTTCCCTGTATTCTAGGAAAAGAGTATGTGTACACCCACAGTATGAGCATTCAAGACTTGCAGGGGAAGGGAATCTCTATTTGTGCCTTATCAGTGAACATTTTACACAATCTGTATTATTTACACCTTCTGTGAGGTACTCTTTCTTCAGAAATATTTCTCTTTTTAATTTTATATATGATGAATGAATACTGATCAATACATTCTCTGTCTCTTTTTTGTTCCTCTTTTAAATATTGATTATCTTTATAGTTTTCTACAGTGTCTCATTTTCTGATCAGTGTATACATTCTTCTCAGCTTTCTCTTCAGTACTATGACACCAGGAATTATCTGTTTATTGTTGCCTTCTAAGTCTATACCTGCAATCCTGATAGGCTCGCCTCCTTCCTATGTATACGTACACACATGCACGCTCACACACATGTGTGCAAACACAACATACACACACGCTAATTGATGTGTATACTTGTATCAATAATTAAACCTATTTTCCTCTCCCCCATCGAATCAGCCAGCTGTACTCCTGCTTTATATTTCAATGAATGATTCCTTTGCCAAAGTATCCACCTGAGGGATATGTATTGTCCTTGGGTTATTCTCACCCACTTTATCTTATTCATCAAGTGTTGTATCTTCCATGTGAGAATTGTAGACAATTAATTCTCATTTCTATGTCATTCCAAATTTGATGTTTTCTCCATAACTCATCTTCTGTTCTTTAAGCACAGTGTTGACTCTAAAGTACAAATATATTCCTATTTATTTTCCTCTAAAATAAGTAAAATATTAAAGTCCCTGATGTGGCTCCCAAATAACAATTACCTATTCAGGGTCAATGCATGCCCTCCTTCCTTATGCTCTGCTGCAGACTTATTGGAACCATTTCTGAACATGTCTCAAAACTCCAGTTCCCTTCATCTCTTCAAGTCAATATTAAGATTACTGAGGGTTGAACTTGAAATGTCCCCATATGCTCATGTTATGAACACTTGTTCCTCCAGCTGTTGGAACTGTTTTGGGAAGTTATAGAAATTCTAGGAGCTGGAACCTACCTGGCAGAAGTAGGTCACTTGGGACACGTATTTGAAGGTAATACATGTCGCTTGGTTCCTACCTTTCCCATTGCTTCCTGGCCTGCTCTGATGTAAGCAGCCTCTTCCACATGTACCTGCTACCATGAAGTGAGCTGCTCAGCTTCTCCTTCACCAATGTAATGGTGTGAAACCTGCAGTCCAAATATGTCTCTTTTTTCTACTAAGTAATTTTTGTCACGGATTTTTGTCACAGAAATAGAAACTAATAAAGAGATTTTTTTTAAACAAAGTATCTCGGTCAATTTTCCAAGAGTGGATTAAGTTTCATTTCTAGTTGATCTCACAACTTGTGATACTCATTCACTTTAACATCTCTCTGTCCAGTACAGTCACTGTCTACATAACTGATTCCCCATTAGCTTATAAGAACTGAACAAGTTATACATTAGAACTCGTGACTTGCTCATTCTACCTGTCTGCCTAAATCTCATTTTCACCCTCTTATTCTGGTAACCATGATTTATTGCCTATTTCTCCATATTTGAATTTTTAAAATTTTAGATTCCTTATATGAACTATCATAAAATATTTTTTTTCTTAGTATGAATCATTTCACTTATAACAGTATCCTCTGGGCTCATCCAATTGTAGCAAATGGCAAGAGCCTGAAATTTGGTTGGAATTCAATACTTGTCTATTGCAATTGTCTGTTTTTTTCATCAACAAATGGACACAGGTTGCTTCCATATTTTGTCTACTGTGACAAGTCTAGAGATATTGTGTGCAACATATTATGTAGGAAATGAATTTGTCATTTTATATATATATATATATATATATATATCACGTACACATGGAGAGAGACATAATTGTGTGTCAAGTTGACAAGGGGTGGATTCATGATGGCTATTCTTGGCTGTACTTGACTACATCTGGAACTGACTAACACCCAAATGGCTGGTGACACCTGTGAGGGATTTTTCTTGGATTAAATCAGTTGACTTGGGAAGATCTACTTTTAATCCAGATCTTTGGATGTGTGACAATCCACCTTTGATCTGGTTCACACTTTCTGCTAGAAGCTTATATAAAGGACATGGAAGAAGGAAGTTCTCTTTGCTTGCTTGCTGTCATTCTCACTGGTAAGTCTGTTCCTTCACTGGTGTTAGAGCCTACTTCTTTGGGATTCTGGCATGTACTGAACACCAGCCAAGATACCAAGCCTTGGGGACTGAACAGTTACTAGATTTGTGGACCTTCCATTGGTAGACAGCCATTGTTGTAATAGTTGGATCACAGTCTGTAAACCATTCTAATGACTCTTCTTTGTGTGTGTGTGTGTGTGTGTGTGTGTGTGTGTGTGTGTGTGTGACTAGGTCTAAGCAGGTCCAGAGGCACAAGCAAGTTACATGAAGAAGTTGCCCAAATGTCTATGGTTTCTACTCCTGTCTCAATGTTGTCTGCTGCCAACCACACACTTACAGCCTCATGGGTATGCCCTATAACTGATTGAGGAAGAGAAGACTAGAGCCTGGTTTAATGATGGTTGTGCATGATATCCAGGCACCACCCAGAAATGGACCGTGCAGCATTACTACCCCTTTCTGGGACAATCCTGAAAGATATGAGTGAAGGGAAATCTTCATAGTGAGCAGAACTTCAGGCAGTACACATGGTCATAGATTTTGTTTGGAAAGGAAAATGGCTATCTGTTCACTTATAAACAGGCTAGAGCCAATAGATTGGCTGGATGGCCAGAAACTTGGAAAGATTATGATAGGAAAATTGGTGAAAAAGACATCTGGGGAAGAAGTATGTGGATAGGTCTCTTCAAATAAGTGAAGGATATGAAGATAGTTATGCCCTGCATAAATGCTCATCAGAAGATGACTTCAACTGAGGTATCAAGTAGATAGGATGACCCATTCTGGGAAAAATCAGCCTCTTTCCCCAGCCATCCCTGTCATTGTCCAATGGACCCATGAATAAAGTGGCCATGGTAGCAGAGATGGAGGTTATGCATGGGCTTGATAATATGCATTGCCACTCACTAAGACTGACCTGACTATAGCTGCTCCTGAGTGCCAGATTTGCCAATAGCAGAGACCAATACTGAGTCCCAAATGTGACACCATTCCCTGGGGTGATCAGCCAGCAACCTGGTGGCAGGTTTACTATATTGGGCCATTTCCTCCATGGAAAGGACAACACTTTGTCCTTACTGGATTAGATACTTATTCTGCTCATGGATTTACCTTTGCTATATGTAATGCGTCTGCCAAAACTGCCATCCATGTACTTACAGAATGACTTATCTACCATCATGGTATGCCACTCAGTATTGCTTCAGACCAAGGAACTCATTTCTCAGCCATAGAAGTGTGATAGTGGGCACACAATTGTGGAATCTACTGGTTTTACCATGTTCCCTACCATCCTGAAGCAGCTGGCCTTATAGAAAGATGGAATGGCATTTTGAAGAAACAATTACAGTGTGTGTGTGTGTGTGTGTGTGTGTGTGTGTGTGTGTGTGTGTGTGTTTTAGAGAAAGAGAGACAGAGAGATGACAGAGACAGTGTAGTGATATTTTATTTGTGCTGAAATGTGGTGATATTTTATTTGTGCTTTGATAAATAAAACTTGCCTGGAGATCAGGGGGGAAAGGCCAGCCATTTTAAGTAAACAAAGTCAGGTAGCACATGCCCTTAATCCGATCACTTAGCAGGCAGGGTCTCTGTGTGTTCAAGGCCATACTAGGGAACAGAGTCAAGCGTGGTGATTCATGCCTTTAATCCCAGTACCAACCATAGAGACCTGGAAGTCTGTACAGACAGACAGTGACAAGGAAGTGAGGTAGGTGGGCTAAGAGCCGATGAAAGGGCAGAAAAGCAAAGCATAAAAAGGTGTGGGTAGACAAGAAGTAGCTCGCATTTGGAAGCTGCAGAGTTGGTGAGGTGAGGTTGGCTGGTGGCTTTTCCTATTTCCCTGATCTCTAAGGCTTTCACCCCTATATTTGGCTCCGTGTTTTTTATTTAATAAGACCATGTAGAAATTAGTCTACAAGACAGAGAGAGTATCACTGAAGTAGTCAATTTTAACTGTTCCTGCATACATATAAATTGACAAATGTGTAAGTTATATGAGCTGATGAGTAGGTTATCTTGCTTTGTGCTTAATTCCCCTTTTATTTTCCTGATATGTCATTGAACACCCTGAATATACACAATAAATGGAATTTTAAAAGAAGAAAGTAAAGACCAAGGCTGGCAAGATGGCACTTGGGGAAAGATGCTTTCTATACAAGCCTGCCAGTCTGTGTTCAATCTCCAGAGCCCACAAAAGCAGGAGAAAACAAAATTAAAATGAAAAAAAAACTCCGTCCTGTGGCACTGGCATGATAGCTGAGCAGGTAAGAGTGCTCAACACAAACACTGAGCACTTGGAGTTCTATCCCCAGAATCCACATGGTGGAAGGAGAGGATCAGGTCCTACAAATTTGTTCTGACCTGCACAAGCAGATGTAGCACATGCATAGATACACACAAAAATGACCCCATACATGCAAATGAATGAATAAACAAGAAAAATCTAAAATGTGATAAATGCACATGATGAAGAAAAAGAAGGACCATATTTACACTGGAGCTAATTTCCCCTTTAAGGCATAGTTGCTATGGAATTAAATGTTGTCTGTGTCCACACACAAAAGAGGGCATGGCTGTGACTTTTTCATCCTTGTTTCTCCATTTGGGAGCACAAGTCCTGGAAAATTCTATTGCTCAAACACCTCGTTGCAATTGTTACCTGAATGAAATTAATGAGCGATTATAATTATTTCACCATTTGTAGGAGTGTACAAACAACATTGCTTGTAGCAGGGTCCTTTGCTGTTGTTCCCTTTGGGGGTGGGGGCCAAGTAGACGCAGAGTCAAACCACACAGACTCTGGGAGAATGTCGAAACAACAAGCTCCGTTTATTTAGGAAGAGGCAAGCCTTATATACCCTCCACCCCTCCCTGTGGGGAGGTCTGATGAATATGCATCTGCTGGTGTGACATGCTGCCTCTCATTGGTCCAGGTCATCTCCAGATCATGTTTCAGCTGCTGTTGTTAAGACCATCAAGCAGACCCAGGCTGGCTCTCAGAAAGTGTCTTTTTTACTTGTTTGGGCAGGATGACCCACAAGCCTGTTAGGGATGAGTCATCCCACAGTTGCTGAAGATACAACTTTTAACCACCACCAGATGAAGGGTTTGTGCTGGTTGTTTTCAGTGTTGCTTTTCTATTTTTAAATCTTTTGTTAGTTTTCAAGACCTTATTGCATCTGAAGTTTCAATTTCATAACAGGAACTATCACATTTCACAACACAAAGTCAGTAGAGGATCTAATGTATGAAGTCAGTAGAGGGTCATGATGTGCAAAGCTCATTTTTGATTTTCCTCTTTAAAAGCAAAGGAAGTTTGAGAAGGTGGAAAGAATAAAGATAATGGGAAAATGAATAAATAAGGAAGAAAAGAAATTTTTAAAAATGAGAGAAGAAAACCCAAAACAGCATGAAATGGCATGAAAAGACAGGCGTATTTCAATTTTATATCATGATCCTAAATTCAGGTCTCATAATATTTTACTATATTAACCAATATTTTGTTTTGAGAAAAGTCACGTGTTCTTGCTGTCATGGTTGTTTCTTACCTAGTTTCAGATGGTGGACCTCTTTATTAACTGTTGCAACCTACTAAAATTAACAGTATCCCATGTCATTTCAAGTGCCATTCATAATTTAGAAAGAAATAAAGCAGGGAATGAAAACCAAAGTAAATCACTGCAACTCAGTAGGACAACATTTGATAAGACAACTTTATCTTTTGTTTCAAAAAGATAAAATCAGTTTCAACTGATTACACTTAGTCACATTTCATCTATAGGTACCAGAGTGGATAAGAAATCAGAGAATACAGACACCATGTGGGTTGTGTCTATCCAGGATCCTGAGAAGGTTGGGGATGGAGCCCTGTGTTCTAACTCTCACTAAAGGTTTTTTTCTGTCTTCTCATCACATCAAAAAATCCCGCTTGTATTATTTTCTATTTCATCTTGAAGAACTGTAACTCAGATATTGTAGGCATCTGTCCAGGATCACATAACAATTAAAAAAAGATCCTAGACATAATGTAAAAACATCCATTGAGACCTATGTGAATGTGTTGAATTTTATTACCAGTGATCTCTCATCATGGATTATGAAGTCCTAGGAAAGATATCAAGTGTGAAATAGTCAATAAACATCTTAAATGTATATTTCCACTCTTATAAAAAAAAATAAAGCACCTATTCTTTGCTAACCATTGGACTAGACAAAAGAGAGATGGGATAGATAGGTACAATGCAGTATAATTCAATGATTCGCTCTTTAAGAGAATTTACAACCTGTAGAAATGTATTTACAGATATTTGTAAGAATGTACACACACTGCTTCTACTTTGGGTTTAAAACTTGTGGATTGTATTTTATGTTTTTTTGTTTTTTTGTTTTTAAAGTTACTCTGTGGTCTAACTGGATGGCTCAGCACGTAAAGCTGCCTGATATAAAAACCTAATTACCCGAGTTTTATCCCTGGAACTCAATGTGAAGGGAGAGAACCAACTCCCAAAAGTTGTTCTCTAAATTCCAGACTCAGGGCATGCCATGTGCAGTCCTGCATGCAAGCACATGGGTACCTATACCCACCCACCCCCAATACAAACACATACACCAATACTAAAAAAATAGACAAAAGAATAAGCCAACTCTAAAATTACCCAAAAAAGTTCTATGTGAGGTGGAATAGAATATAACTTTTAAATGCAGATCTAAGTGTTAGACTTGAAAAATGAAAAGCAAATGTTAAGAACAAAAAAAGTAATGAATATAGAGTTAATGAACTAGTTTATTATTAAAATAATACGTTAGTGGAAACTCCATTAACTAATGCTAAAATGATCATGGAAAGAAAGTCTGATGAGGAGAAATAGTATCAAAGACCAACAACACATTGTATTCAAAAAGAAACAAACCCTTAATATTAAACGTTGAAACAGAATGTGTGATAAAAGGATTTCAATCTGAGAAGAATGAAAGTTGGTGGTGATATTGCTTCACAAAGGAAAAAAGGGAATATGTTAGAGGAAAAATTCCTGGTCTGTTTAAAAATCCAGTTCAAGATTTCCACAGATTATGACCATTCAAATCAGAGCTTGCCACAAGACATCATCAGCTATGGGCAAAGCAAGTTGATTACAGAGGCAAGAAAATCAACAAACCAACTGTTTGATACATAGACCCTGAATGATAAAGAAAATAAAGCAACTACCTATAAAATAATGGGAAGATTAAATCCTAAAAACAGACACAATAAATAAGAGGCTGACACATAACTGGACCTGACTTTGTGAGTAATCATTAAAAATATAATTATTGCAAAGAAAAACGAAGCAGATGGTATAAACAGAGCATAATAAAAATGGACACAGAATTTAGTGAAGCAAATATAGGTATGCATAAATGATGCAAAATACAGCACAAACTTACATGAGAAACATGAAATTATATAGTTTAAGAAACTGAAACGTGCCGGGCGTTGGTGGCACACGCCTTTAATCCCAGCACTCGGGAGGCAGAGGCAGGCAGATCTCTGTGAGTTCAAGGCCAGCCTGGGCTACCAAGTGAGCTCCAGGAAAGGCGCAAAGCTACACAGAGAAACTCTGTCTCGAAAAAACCAAAAAAAAAAAAAAAAAAAAAAAAGAAACTGAAACGCAGGATGACAAGATTCAACATGTGACTGGAAGAAGTTCACAGAAGTGCTATGCGAGACAAGGAGGTGAGTTCATATTTTAAATATATATTTCCCAAAGTAAGGAAGGATACAAACTTGACATATCAGGGGTACATGATAAATATAAATAATTAAATTAAGCTTGATTTTGTGTAAGCATACACATTGTAAAGACATGAGAATATCTTTAAAACAAAAAGAGACAATACACATCAGGTACAAAGCAGTACTGTCAACATTTCAACACCTGTGATGGGAACAAAAGGACAGTGGAATAATGTTTCATAGTGAGAAGAAAAAAGTATCATTGGACCAACACTGACTGGTAATTCCAATCTTTATTCAGGATAGCTAATGGCTTAGGAAAATGGCTGCCAAACCGTAACTTTTGGACATGACAGGGCCTCTGCACTCATGAGCTCACAGCAGATGGGTTGCCTATACAAGATCTACAGAAGATCAAGCCAGTCAAAGATGTGGGAGGGGCTCACAATGTTGTCCCTCAGTCCCCACAACTGAGGAGCTTTGGCAGTTGAAGGCTACCTGGGTAAGGTGAGTAGTTTGTTTCCTCCAGGGAAGTGGCCCCAATTATAATGCCCAGGTTCCAGTGGATGGCCCTACACCTATGAAGATAGCACCGATTAGCTTCAGTGAGCTATGAAAAAAAGGCATGGAGTTGGGAGGGAGATGTGATGAGGGTGGGTCTAAGAATAGTTGGGGGAGAAATGCAGGATCTATGTGATTGAAATACATTGTATACATGTATGAAAATCTCAACGAGTGAATTAACAACTTGAGAGCTTATCCCCAACAGCTTCAAAACAATGAATATAGTTAAAATTAGAACTCCTGGGAGAATGCATAGAAATAAAATACTAGCTCATCGAACTAGCTTCCATCTACTTCAAAACCTCAGTGTATCACAGATGAATACTGGTAGTAATGCCATTCAGTGCCGAGTGAGAAGTGAAAATAAGTCATTTAAAAGTGAAAATTGTCAGGCGGTGGTGGCACACGCCTTTAATCCCAGCACTCGGGAGGCAGACCCAGGCGGATCTCTGTGAGTTTGAGGCCAGCCTGGTCTACAGAGTGAGTTCCAGGAAAGGCTCCAAAGCTACACAGAGAAACCCTGTCTCAAAAAAAAACTAAATAAACAAACAAACAAACAAATAAATAAATAAATAAATAAATGTGAACATTTAGAAAAACAAAGAAAAAACGAATTAATCATATGGCTTTGAACAGACACAATACGAGTGTAAACAATCTGCGTCTGGGATGTACTTCAGACTTGGGGACCTCTTTAAGTCTAGTTTTGTGCACTCTTCCCCATTTGCTGATTGGATGCTCGCACTCTTCGGTGCATGGTGTGGGCGATCAGATTGCAATCCATTTACTTTGAGTAGCTCTAGTGGCAGGATCCTTGTTGTCTCCCAGGTATTTAGTCTCTATCTGTCCCTAGTAGCCATTTCTCAAGAATAAAAGATTGTGTTTTCTGCCTCTGATCCAAAATAATAGCGCTTGCCAATGTGATGGTATTACATTAGTGATAGTCTTGCAAGGTGGTTTAATTCATCTTCCACAGATGTTTATGTTGTAGTCTTATGCTCAAGAGCATTGCCTTATTTAGTTAGCACACAGCATTGCATTTCCCCTTGTCCACATCGTTCTTTAAAACTTCAAAGGACCCAAATGAGTTTTCTACCTCTTCCTTAGAGATTTGAGGTACAGATGGAGCAAATTGTCTTCTGGTTTGGCTTATTTCAACTCTCCATAACTTCATGAAAATGTCAGAAGTGTGTGTGTGTGTGTGTGTGTGTGTGTGTGTGTGTGTGTGTGTGTGTATGTGTGTGTGTGGTTTATCACTCAATTTCTGTACATGTAGACTTCAGCAAGGGCTCTGGGCAACCTGCTAATTCATGGTGCCCAGACTCTGACAGAACAATGTCATGTTTGTCATGGGTGCACACAGTGCCTTGTCCAATAATGAGATCATTGAACCCCTGCAAACTACAAATGGAGTGACTCTGCCTTAAAGTAAGAATTAGGGCTGGAGAGATGATTTACTTAGTAAAGTATTTGCCTCAAAAGCTTCAGAACCTTAGTTCAAATTTCTAGCCCTCATAGAAAAGCCAAGCATGGTGGAATTCTCCTGTAATCCCAGCACCAAAGAGACAGAGACAGCAAGATCCACGTCTCAAAAAGTAAAGTGAAGCGCTTTTGAAGAACGCTCCTAACATCCACCTCTGAACTTCACATACCCAGGTACACAAAAACACACATGCGTGAGTACACATACATGAACACTTGAAGACACATATGCCACACATATACAGACATACAAACACCCCCACAGAGAGAGAGAGAGAGAGAGAGAGAGAGAGAGAGAGAGAGAGAGAGATAGTAAGGGAGTATCGTCTTCTTAATTGAAAACAAAATATATCTAGAGTTGCCTGCTTGATGGGGTAGAGAAAGCAATGCATTTTTCCATGCTGATATTTGTATAAAAACTTGATTATTTGTTTTGGTACAAAACCTGCATCTGGAGGCGCAGCTGTTACAAGAGTCTCAATCTGATTATATTTTCAATAACTCTCCGTTATTTTCCAAGGCTCATCCATCTTCTTCAAAGGACAAAAAGGCAGGTTAAATTAGCAGGGACAAGGATGAGTGCCGATGGCAGGTCTCATTTCTCCACTGCCCTGGGAGTGTGCCTTCCCTTTGTGGATTTCTACATGCACAGGCAAGAGTGCATACATAGCAGGTCTGAGTATGCCTCTTAGAAAAACTTGTTTGCAGCATTGCTTCTTTGCTAGCATCTGGAGTCTTCCATTTCAAAAGGTTTCCTGCTATTCTGTCATGAACTAGGGTGAATTATCGTTCCTAGTCTTAGTGTAAGCAATATGGATTATGCCAAATGCTTGTTTTCCTTATGGGAGGCTCGGTTTTGGGTGCACACCAAACAGAATCTGACTACATGAATAAACCCTACTGACACTATGGGCATGGGGTTTCTAAGGGGTATTGCTGGTTGTAACGTTTCACATGTACTGTCATGACTCCTTACTGGGCGAATTGAGGCTGTCCTGTGTGACTCCAGTTAGTGAGGACTCTACAAGTTTGTTCCTGGTTTCCCCTAGATTTTGCCTCATGTTTCCTTTCCTTTCTGTAATCTTGCTCTGCTTTCTTTTATAATAATAAAGCTTAGTGGTGCATGCAATGGTGTGCTATGTTCTATAACTCCTCTATTAGTCAGTTTGCAGTGCTATAACCAACAAATACCATCATTATTCTCACAGTTCTAGGCAATGAGAAGTCCAAGACCAAAGTGCTAACAAATGGAATCCATTTCCTGATTTAGAGACAATTTCAATCTCCTTAAAAATAATGGTACCTTATGATGATTCAAGTGTCCTTCATGACTTTAGAAGGGAAGACAGTGGTAGAAACAGATCCTCTCTCTATGAATCCTGTTATAAGGGCATTAATCTCATCATGAACTAATTTCTTCCCAAATTTCTTGCCTCCAAACACCACCACATTAGTATTAGGCTACAATGTATGAGTCTGGGACAATACCGACACACAGTCATATTTCCTAAAAATTTATTAGATCTGAAGATGGCCTTGTGGATCTCCTGACAGAAATTGAGCTTATTCATTACACTTGTATATTAATTAATTAATTAACTAATTAATGTGATGATAGTTCCTAATGCACAATAAATCTGTGCCAACTACCCACTTATCCATGTGGGAAAGTAACCATGTGATGGCTTTACAGGATTATTGAACTCACTGGGAAATAAACTTGGTCCTGAAGTCCATTTATCAACCAATGTTCTTACCTCCCATCACTGATCAATGAGCAATGGTGTCCTTCTAGATATGAAGGGTTTAATATCAATTAGAACCAGCTTAATAATTCAAGAAACTACTAGGTATTTCCTATATTCCAATAAACCTCTCCTTTCAAAAACACAGCTATTCACCAGACAAATCATTTGCTGTTTCTGTATCAAAGTACAGTGTATTTAAAGAGTGACACACCCATTTTAGTGCTGTACCCTTCAAGGTCCATTAGCCACTGCACAGATCCTGTGTACACCTGGCTTTGTTGAATAGTATACCATGGCAACCATATTAACCTTGCCTGCAATCGTTACTTTGTTACTAAGTTGGTATCATTTTGAGATACTACAAAGTTCAAATAGATCATTCACAAGAGCATTTTGTAAGAATCCTGAAGGTCTCTTCATGAAGGAATTTATAAATGTTTGGCAAGCAGGCTCTTCTAGGCTGTCTAATTTTATAGCACATAGGGTTCAAGGAAACAAACAATAACAATAATTCCATGGTTACTACTTGGCATTAACTACTAAGCCTTCTACTCTAATAGTCCTATTTACTGTGTCTTGAGTTACTACCTCTTCATTATAGGCATCTCAAATATGCTAAATGCCAGGCTCCAGAGAGTCTAAAACTCAACTCAGTAGTCATAACAATCCTACATGGCCAAAACTAAAATATTCCCTAAATCCAGAATTGTGTTCTCACTACCAGAACCACACTGGCCATCCCCATACGCATTCCCCATGTTTGTAATTGATATGACTTGACAGATGTTGAAATCTTCTTAGCTTTATCACTCTGCTCTTCCCAGCTCCACTGATTACTCCTGATCTGGAGTAATAAGGTTGATGGTGTGAGTCCTGAGAAAAGCTGGGTCATGAGGGAGATAACACACTCACTGAAGAGAGAAAGGACTGCTGTCTTCACAAGGGAAGCTCGGGAGGGCATTTGGAGGTCAGAAATGCCTTCCACCACCCAAACTCTCCGCAGCTCTTTATTCAGACCTCAGACTCCCACACTTTCATGAGCAATTCTCTAACTTCTGCACGGAGTTTTAATGAGTCTTTAAATTCAAACTATTTTTAAAAATCAACAACTTGCAAAAGCAGACTCAATCTACAAGTAAAATTAGGTTGTTTTAGGGAGTCATAAAATTTGCTGGTCCTTTGACCATGCCTCAGCACAAGAATTAAACAGCTTGAATGTGTCATTTTCTTTCTTTAAAAATGGCACTCACCCCACACAACAAGCCCTATCTATGTCTCATCCTCAATCTTTCGTGTTTTTGGTGTGCTGTTTTTGTGCTGCTGCTGCTGCTGTTGTTATTTGTTGCATCCATCCCTCTTGGCTGTCTGTCCCTCAGTCATTATGGAGCTACTCAGAGTCATTGTGGGTTTCGCTGCCTTTTGGCTTCTGAGTAGTGGAATCTATCACCCAATCTCTTTTCCTGGAGTGACCTGTTGTCCTCATCACTAATAATGAGCCTAGCCCCGTGATCACACCTCCAGCCTACAACGACCAAAACTAAACACGGCAATGCTGATGTCCCATTCACAGGCACTATTGTTGTGCTTTTAGCAAAGGTATATCCTCTGGGCTTTCCTACATCTCTCCATATCTCCCCTTGCCAGGGAACCTCAAGTATTTCTTTATAGTCAGTGTTGCTTATCCCCTCAACTCCCGGTCTCTTAGCTAGAGTTTTAAATCCTATGTAGCAAGAGACTTCTCTGAAGTTAGTGGATGTGGGATTGCATAGCATTTATTACCTTCAAAATCCAGATACACAGTTCTCTTTAACCTCTAGATAGTACCTACTGGCTAATTCTTACAACTTCTGGTGTTCTTCCACAATCAGGCCCAACAGGCCTACAGTCAAGTTACACTGATTTTCCACTAAACACCTGACAGCATAGAGGGCAGAAGTAGGGAAAACTCCTAAGACGGGCAGGTACCCACTGGTCTGTGAAGAAAAGGTCTCTGAGTATCCTACAGCAAGGGGCAATGGATCATTCCTGAAAGGATACTCCCCTTGCAAGCACTTCACTGTTCTTCATCTCTTTACAGAAAAAATAATGGCTGCTGAGAGGCCGGCCATTCATGCTTCCCCAGGGATGAGCCCCTGATAAGTTATCCAATCCCAAGTGATTATCCCTGAATACATAGACATATGAATAACACTAAGTGGAATCAGCAGGTTGTATTTATAGACACATATGTATGTATATATGTATGTATGTATGTATGTACGTATGTATGTATATGTGGGTGTAACAATAATAAAGAAGAGTAAGTCATGAATTTGAAAGTGAATTAGGGAGACATGGGAGGAGGTGCAGTTAGCATGGAAGTGACGTAAATGCAGTACCCATGAATAAAACTCTCAAAATAAAAGCAATTCTATAGACGATGGGGGAAGTAGAAGGGAGAGTAGGTACAAATTCAGACCAAAGCAGTCAGCACAGTCACCAAGAACAGACATTCAACCCATTCCAAGTTCCATCCAGTATCCTACCCACATCGCACGCCAGAACACATGTACGCACACACACACACACACACACACACACACACACACACACACACACAGAGTGAACATTTCCGTACTTCTTTACAGTATCTCATGAAGTTCAGATGCTTCCAAGCATTCTGCAGAGCAAAGATCTTGAGTCTCATGCATCTGTTTTGTTTTGTTTTTTTTCCTCTAAGTTTCAGGATATAAAGCATTCTTGGATAGGGCCCTTAACTTAGCACAGCATATCTGTCTTGCTTAGACATTTAATGTCTCAAGAGGAGCAGAAGAGAAGCACAAAGGTCTGTAACTCCAGTTCTAAGGGATCCAATGCCCTCTTCCAGCCTCTGTGGGAACTGCACACATATGATGCACATACATATATTCAAGCAAAACACCAATATACATGAAATAAAAAATTAAATGTCTCGAGCTCTTCAGCAGTAACTATTTAACTCCCTGCTCTCGCTCACTCAGACTCAGTTCTACTCTAGTGGTTTACATTGTTGACACTGATTTACATTGGTGTGGATGAGGTTCTGGGCCTGGATGGTAGCTGGGCTGGTCAGATGGCCAGCTTTCCCTAATTGTCACCACCTAGGTGAGTTCTCCAGCACGGCCTTGGCCAGCTCACTCAACGGAACCTGCGGCAAGGAATGGGGCCAGTTCTCTTGCGTTCAGGTCCTCGGGTCCAGCTCACCCACACTTACACCACCAGGGCCAGCTCCACTGTATTGCCCAGGCAAGGTGCATATGTTCCCTACAGCAATCTCCCTCGATTGCTGTAGGGAACATATGAGGGGGGTTGGGTCAGCTCTCCTGCTCTCATGACCTCAGGGCTGGCTAACCTGCATCCCTGACAACAGAGTTAGCTCTAGTGTGCTTCCTTGGCAGGGGGCAGGGTTCACGCTCTTGTGTGCTGCAGCTGGTGAGGGGCTAGGCTAATTCTCCCACTCTTCTGACCCCAGGGCCAGCTCTTTCACCCGCTGCAGGTAGCAGGTGGTGGGAGGGGGTGGGCATCTTATCTTCACACATACCACCACATGGCAGACAAGGTGGGGAGGAGGTCAGCTCTGCTGTTCTCATACCCTCAGGGCCAGCTCTAGGGTGCTGCCAAGGTTAGGTGCTCGCCCATGGTGAGGGGTGGGGCCATCTTTCTTGATTATGGCTGTGGAGAAGGGAAAGCTGCTCTCTTGCTGCAGAATCCATTGAGGGGCAGGGCCAGCTATCCCAGGGCCAGTGAGAGGCAGTGCCAGCTCAGTAGGGCTCTCGGATTTCAACACACTTGGTTCCTATGATCCTCCATGGTAACACAGACCATGGACATCAACACAGACCTCAGCCACAGCAGGACCATAGACCCAGACATGGCCCTTGGCAGCAGCTGGGACCAGGGCATCATCATGGCCCTGGTGGCAGCACAGGCCAACCAGATAAGTATGGCCCTGGTAGCAGCCTGGCCCTCAGACACCAATATGATCCCAGGTGACTGACTAGACCCTGGGTATTCTCATGGTCCTTGGTGGTTATGAAGGCCACAGACATCAACTCAGACCCTGGCTGTTGTAGAGCCATGAATCCAGACATGGCCCTCAGTAGCAGCCCTGGCCCAGATGACACCATGGCCCCAGGCAAAAGTGCAGGCCACTCAGATCAGCATGGCTCCAGCAGCAGCAAGGCCCCCTGGACACCCACATGACTACAGGTTGAGGCCTAGACACCAGACATCCTGTGGCTTCTGGTGGCAACATGGACCATGGACATCAAACACAGACCCCGGTGGTGGCAGGACCATGGTCCCAGACATAGTTCTAGGCTACAGCCTGGGCTCAGATGTCACCATGACCCCAGGTGGCAGTGCAGGCCATTCAGATTAGGAAGATCCCCATAGCAGTATGGCCCTTGGACACCAACCTGGCTCCAGGTGGCGGCCTAGATTATAGCCTCTGTATGGCCCTCAGTGGCGACAGGAGCCACAGACATCACCTCATGCCCCCTCAGCTGTTTCAGGGCCTCAGGGCCTCAGATCAAGATTGACCCTTAGCAGTAGCCCAGGCCCAGAAATGACCATGGACTCAGGTAGCTAGCAGGCCATTCACATTAGCCTGTTCCTCACCACCCTCACCTCTTCAGATCTGTCTCTCTCCTCTGTCATGAATTGTTCCACCTCTCTCTTTTCCACCTCCTCACTCTGTACCCACTCACTCACCACAATGGTGTCTGAATGTCTGATGCTGTAGGCACTGGGGGTGGGGGTGGGGCAGTAGGTTGAGACCTGCCCCTCCCAGCTACATAGCATGGAGGGGAGCTGTTACTGTGTAGTGGCCCAGGAGCTAGAGACCCCTGATGGCCAACTCTACTGCCCCTAAAAACCTTATTTTCCCTGTTTCTATATCTTAAATACTCTACCCATTGTACCCTAAAGGGCATTTACTGCCCATAACACTACAGATAAAACCTTTAGTGACCAGGACACCACCTTCTACCAGTGGCTATGTTTTTCGACATACTCTTCAGGATGGATATGATTTGCCTGCCAAGTGATAAGGGTATCAGTCCTCTAGCTCCATCTTACCAGTTGTTTATGAAGAAAGGCTCAGTACCCTTTGTGATTTGGGTTATCAGACTATAGATGTCAAAGTGGGAAAGAGCTCGAAATTAGAAAGGAGAAAACATCATAATTCTAATTCCAAACCTGTGAGAAAAATCTGGGGTTGAAGAAAGAATTGGATATGAGAATATGAGATCACTTTCCAGAAACACTCTGTTCACCATTTATATATTCTAACCAAGATAATGAAACTACATTAGAAACAATTTTGTTTTATAATACCCATAATTCTTTCCTAAGCTAAACATAATTTTTACCTTGAAGACTTGAAAAACATTGCTGACAATTTTATTCCCCCAGGCATAGAGCATACATTGTGAGACTCCTATTCCTATTTGAAGAAGAGCCATCCAGAGGCTCTGGAGTAATCAAAATTGTATGATCACTCAAACTGCTGGGTTCTATTGCTTTTCTCCACAGTAGGGAGGGTGTTCGTTATTATTGGTTACTGCCATAAAAAAAAAATACCACCCCATGGAGAGCTAGCTGTGCAGATGCGAAGAGAGCATAAGAGAGGTCAGATTGTCAATAAATACTAGTGTCCTTCTTTTCAAGATATCTGTGAACCCAGGGCCAGGCTGTTTGGCCCCTACATACTTACACTACATACATTTATTTCTGAGGGAAAAAAAAAGACAAAGGTAAGTACAACAGACTGTGCCTGAGCAGCTACTAGGAAGGGTAAATGTCTGTTGTGAGCTGTTTCAGGTCTCTTGGACCACTTCGGTATGGAGTGAGTGGACTCCACAAGGTTGAGGTTCAAGAACAATCTGGTGGCATTACACCACGTATCGCTGATTAGAAAAGGACAGAGACACTAAATTGATTCACATGTTGGTTCAGTCTATAAGTTTTGTTGATCTTCTGATTGTCTTCTCTCTCTAGAACCTTCCATCTCTTTCATTGTCCCAAAATAAAACAAGTGTACACATTTGTTTTGTGGTGTCAGGTTTATCCAGAATTTAGAAAGTGTTCTTTTTTCCATGCTGCTCCTCCATCCCGTCTTTTAGCTATACAGTCTCTTATCATTACAGTGCCCAACCATCCCTTCATTTCCTGGACATATTGCTTGTGTGTGTGTGCATGAATGTGTGTGCACACACACTCAGATGTGCATACATACTTGTGTGCATATGAGCACATTCACATGTGTGAGTGTGGGCACAAACATGCCATGTGTAGGTGTGGAACTTGAAGACAACTTTGGGTCTTTGTCCTCACCTTCCACCATGTTTGAGATGATCTCTTTTGTTGACTGCTGCTTATGACAGACAAGCTGACCTATGGCTCCTAGGGATTTCGCAGTCTCTGCCTCTCCTTTCACAGGACACATGGTTCTACTCTTGGATTTTATGTGGATTCTGAGTTCTCAAATTCAGGCCCTCGTGTTTGTGTGGCTAGTACCATTGCCCTCCAAGATATCTTCCAAGCCCTTATTTCATCAGGTATATCTTCTGCTAATTCTTAAATTCCATTTAGTGCACTTTCTGATTAATTATTCACAATAAAAACCAGTGAGTTCCTGGAAATCTTACTATTTAAGGTAGTTTACTAACAAACTGTTATAATTTAATGTATAGGATTTCAGGATTTCTGGCTACTTCTGGTGGTTAATTTCTTTCTAAATGGTCTTGACTTGCAAACCTGGACTTAGTCAAGGTTCAGAATGAATGAAGAACTTGTTAGAATATTAATATCAGTAATGTAAAAGCTACATTGCTCTCTTTTCCTTTGATGCTAAGAAAGGGTTTCATTCAACTATCTGCCAAAATGGGTGAGGGTATGAAACATGTGTTATTGGAAAGGTGTGTTAGGACTAGAATTGTTCCAGCTTTTAGCTGAATGCTAAACACAATGGCAAAGAAAGTGGATAAGTGTGGTGGTATTGTATT